>OZ022580.1:10821406-10961141 GCA_963669155.1 Arbacia lixula
GAGGCCCCATGAGAACATGTGTTTATTTGTAGCTTTGTATATCGTGTCATTATCATAAGCCAAGCAGTTAGCATGTTTAGCCTAGTGGATTGTGTCGCAGAGCTTGGCAAGATGCAGCTGCAGGTTCAAGTCCCGCTCTGTGCTCTTTTTCCTTTGATTATTTGATCAGATTGATCAATCAATCTAATCAATAAGAATAGCAACTACAGCAAAACAAAGACTATATATCCTCTAATGTCTCTCCACAAATCAGTTAATGTCTCTGAATGAAAACAAAATACGAACTAATCATTGACCTAGTCTGACTTACATTTCGGACAGGTTTTCACATCCATCAAAGAGGCCGGGCTGCATGTCAGATATGTTACCTTGGTTGATTTTTCTAGGACAAAGATGAGGCATGTGAGGAGGGTAAACGAAGCCAGCACGATGTATAATGATAAAGGGGACGAGGTAGATAGCGGGGCATGTTCAATGCTCGCGATGAGTTCCGGTGGAAAAAAAGCGAATGAAAGAGATAGGTAATCATGAAATTAAGTTGGTTTTGATACAAGCAGAAATATGAAAGAGTTATATTAGTTAAAGTTTAACGTAAATCTGTCAAAGGATAAGAAAGATGTGATCTTTTGAAGCTTGCAGTTTTGTGACGTTACGTTGTGTGCCGAATGATTCCATATTTGTTTTTTTTTTATGAAAGACTTTTATCATAGAGATAAATGTGTTAAACAAATAAGTACACAACATAAGGGAGAGCATCTCGCACGTGACTTCACGTTTAAAGGTCCAATGACATGAAAATGTACGTTGACTCAATTTGATGCAACTTAACATGTATATAACAAAATGACTAGCTGTTCAATATAATTATGTGTCCTATATCTTAAATCAATTTTTCTTTATATTTTCTCAGCACTGATAAGCCCCGCCTCCAGAGCATCCTCCAACTCAAGATTCTTCTTGTGATATCATCACAGGTAAAAATTGGCAGGATAATAAACAGAATTGATCCACAAACAAAACCTTGCAATGACTACCTGCAAGTGATTATTTAGCATTACATGTTTATACAATGCAAATTTATTTTTCCTTGGCATAGCTAGCACATTCCTGACATAAGGAAACGATTATTTCCACATGAAAGGTTGTTAAGATGGTATTTTGTGAATACATGTGATGCTCTTGTGGGCAGGTGGAGGTAGTCATTGCAATGTTTAGTTTGTGCATAAATTCTGTCTAATATTCTGCTAATTTCTACCTTTGATTATGTCAGAAGAAGAATCGTGAGTTGAAGGATATTCTGGAGGCGGGCTTATCAGTGCTGAGAAAAAAAAAATAAAGAGTAATTATTTTAAAATATAGGACACGTAATTCAATTTAACAGTTAGTGCTTTTGTTATATACCTATTAAGTTGCATCAAATTAAGTCAACGTATATTTTCATGTCATAGGACCTTTAACTTCACAAAATAAAACATTTTGACTAATCGTAACTTTCTTATCCTTTGACGGAGTTTCACCAAACCTACACCAATAATGTTTCCTTCATGTTTCTGCTCTTACGGAAACCAACTTAATTTCAAGGAGAATCATCTCTTCAAGCTCCATTCAGGCGGAAGTGGTTATCAATATTTATAAATCTTTCAGACGAATTATCGCCTCTTGCGGAGCGATGACACACATTGACATTTATGTTTTCATTCACGTTTAAATATGTTGTTCGAACTCATTGTTTTTATGTGTCTGTAATGTTGCTATAGTTGTATTGCATTGCAATGTTAGTGTACTGGCGTTAAGCAAATCTTCCTGAATTTAGACTGAATACAATATCTTGTATTTTGTATTACATGGCTCATTTTGTTCAGTTCAGCTCAGGATTTCAGGCTTTGCCGCAGCGGGAAAGTACCAGCGGCAACGTGCAGGCGGTAAGTAATAGCGCAAACCGTTTCCATGTAAACATTTCTTCAGGGGGGCAGTTTCGAACTAAGCGGAGGTATTTTGCAGTTGATTTACTTATTCTACTCACTCCGTTACATGACACGTCTTGGAAGACCTTTTCTCATGCCTTGGAAACAGGAACATATACACATAATCGATTCTCCTCCTTTTGCACCGTTCACCTTTCTCTCTCTCGACAAACCACTTTCTCTTCTGAATAAGTCTGTTATCCTCGTACTTACAATTCCTTCAAATTACGAAGACTCCCGAAGTACCCAGGTTCCAGCACTGCAAACTGGTTTTCTGTCAGGTCCCTTGAGAAGAGCGAAGGAAGAACGATTTGCCGTGAACACGATGAACTTCCAAAACGCGATTTCAACAGCAGAAACGTATCATAATTACTGGTGTTACCGCAACAGCTACAACAATAATACATTAAGCATGTTGTATCAATTACTGCTCATCATTTTAAACCGGGCTATATAATAGCCTCTCGTCAACAAGACAAACCTAATTTGTAGATCGTGATCATGTTGGAGCTGCATAGACAAAATAACTGAACTGAATACGATTGATTGAGATACAAAAATAAATTTCAAATGTGAAACTAACACATTCCCATTCCTATTTGACATATATTACTAACAAATGAATATAAAGATAAACTCATTTACTCACATCTCCTCCAATGCTGTGAGAGAATCAAATGCCCCAGGGTTTATAGACGTGATATTATTCCGAAGCAACCACCTGTAGGCAAAGCATACATGATGGACACGACAGAGAGGAGAGAAGAATTAATCGGGACTTTACGTCTTCAAGTGCCACTGCTGCAAATATACACTGGTGCATATTCGCACCAGTATTACACGCCAGTCATATATCCTGCATATAGACTGGTACAGAAGATGTTATACATTGACGAAGGAGTTCATATTCCGGCGGGATAGTGCTTAAACCAAAAAAAAAAAACGGTGACAGAAACTGTAGATCTCACAGTCAAGCAGATCAGTGAGCAACCGAGTTATCGAATTTATTCTTACAATTCTATAAAACTTTGGAGCTGTAACGACACGACGCATCAACATATAGTTATAAATATAATGATAGGAGGGGAGGGGGATACATGTTAAATAGGAATGTTTTGCACAAAGGAAAATAAAACAAGTGTACAACTCACAGAGATTCTAAGTTGGACAGCCCCTGGAACATTCCACCATACAGTTGGGTGAGCCTATTTTCTGTAAGAATTCTGAACGAAGTACCACGATCAAATGAAACAATGAGAATCATATTAATAGAAGCACAGCAATAATTAGTTTTAATGTTTTAGCAATCATGATTTCCCGCTCATGCGAGTAAAGAATTACTTGATAGACCTATTCGTGAGTTAGCCGATATACATCCATCAAAACTATAATTGACTGCATGTTGACGACCTATTGACGATGATCGAAGAGGCAGAAGGGTGTTATAGACGAACAAGAACCAGGAGGGCATTGACGCAGTAGACATTATGCAGCGTTAGCACCATTTTGGTCTCAACAATATACGTATCCGGCATCAATTTAGATATGTATCACATTCAACAGTGTTCGAATTTTGAGGGGAAAATATTAGAGCTTTGTAAAGATCCTTTCAAAATACAACAGTGACTTGGCATTGTAAACAGCACTGAAATAAGACAATCAGTTCATGTCCATTGGTAGATCATTAGGGTGGATCAAAAGGTATGTGAATAATTCACCATAGCAACCGAACATATGCATCGCAGATGATGTGCACAATAAGATTACACAACAGATTAAACCAACTTACAAGCGGTTTAGGCGAGCTGTACTGTTGAACACACCGCTTTCAATGTAGGATATATTATTTGCAGACATCACTCTGCAAACAGAATTAACAAACAAACAAAAAAAATATAAGCCACGTTTACTGTTTTCTTTAATCCTCTGTAGGCAATGGAGGCGTTTGGCACAAGAAATGCACACGCATTCCATAGAAAAGTAGTTTCTCTGACACAAAGGGTTAAACTCCAGTGGGTTGTATCACCAGGGATGTGTTATGGAAGGATATGAAGCAACTTTCTTTCCTTTGAACCCATGCGCGGCACCGCCGAAAAATTATGTGGACTCAGCATGTGCTCTTCAGGTGTTTTAACAATAACGAACAGGATTGCGTAGCAACGGCTTCTCAGAGAGTACAAAAGAAATGTAGAGTATCTCTACTCTACTAAATACATCTTTTACAGTAACCATGGTATATATGAAGTAAAGTGGCCCTGATAGGGTATTAGCACGAAATATGTTTCTTACTGCAGTTAAAGCGGATCAATATGTGCGTTACTTACATGAGCTCTAGTTCTGGTAATCCATCAAAAACTCCTACTTCCAGTGAAGTTATAAAGTTGTTATTCAGGTACCTAAACACAAGTTTCATTAGATATAACCGAAAAAGACAAAATTGGTGAGTTTGACACAGAAGGATGAATGGTATTTATTTGTTCTAAAATTATTATGTAAGCTCACACAACAGCTGTTGTTCGTACTTTGCACGCATAAATTATATCAAATAATTATAGAAACATTAATCATGAATGGGAACATTGTACTTTGATATGAAACAAAGGAAATATATTAGGGAAGGTTTGATGAAAATCCGTCAAAAGATGAGACAGTTTTATTAGATAAGATTGTTTGGAGTTTTGATTTTGTGACGTCACGTGCGAGATGCTCTCCATATGCTATGGACGATTTTTTTTTAAATTGTCCACTTTCTCAAAATGATGTGCCCTTTTTTTTTTACGATACATCATTAGAAACGCGTTTTAAAAAAAAAAAAAATAATCCAGGAAAAGAGGAATTTATGGAATGATACAGCACCGCCAACAAAATAAAAAGAATTGTAACGATCATGATAAATTTATTTTATATGCTGCTTTTATTTAAACCAACTTAATTTCATGGTGGATTTACCCTTTAAAGAAGTAAGATGAACAGGAGGCTATCACCAGCCGCTGCATCACAAACACACGTCTCTGAAAATGCTCTCAGTGGGGGGGGGGGGGGGGGGGGGGGGGGGGGTTATGACGTTTTTCGAAAAAAAATTAATCCGCCAATCCACCCAGTCGAAATGTTGTGTGTGTGTGTGTGTGTGTGTGTGTGTGTGTGTGGGGGGGGGTTTATGACGTTTTTCTAAAAATTTTTGTACACGAACGAAAACAGTGGGGGGGGGGGGGACATTTGATATTGTGTTCGCCCCCCCTTCGAAATGGTGGGGGGGGGGGGCACGACCCCCCCCCCCCCCGGGATTTCCGCCCATGTGTACAGTCACAGTAACGTCGTGGATAACGAGAGTACTTTCGTCTATGACTGTCAGATGCTCTATACACGATGTAGGCCTATACGCGGTTGCCTCACATCCACATGGGCCCTGTTACCTAAGACTTATCATTGATGGTAACTTTGCTACCAATGGCAATTTCTATGGAAACCTTGAATTTCACTGGGTGGCAAGCGATGTTACCATGGTAATTACCACTGATGGCAGAGCTACCAGATTAAGTTTTATGCAACGGGGCCCTGGTTGTTACAATAGGACACGCCAATGTCACGTTACAGTCACAGTCATAGGCGTGGCAATATAAAACTCTTTAATGTAATGGACGTGTTAAGAGAACAATAATTAGGAAGATGGACTTACAAGTTCTGCAGTGATATTGCTCCTTTGAAAATTCCTGGACGTAGTCGAGTTAACCAGTTGTAATTCAGAAACCTGGTCACAGAGTGTAAGAAGACATAAATATATGAATGAATATATTTACAGACAGAGAAAGAACGACTTATAAATCAAGAGGAGTACGGAGAGAGAAAACAAGTCGGTGAGAGGTACTCTGTTTCTAACTAAAAAGTAATGGTATTCTGTACCTGAGTGACAAGTATAGCATAACCAATGGTATGGAAGAACACGCATGTATGTGTATGTGTGTGTGCACTCTTTATTTGTTCCCATGTAAACATGTAAAGAGAGAGAAAGAAAGAGAGAGAGAGAGAGAGAAAGAAGAAATGAAGCACAAATTGATTGACAATAATCACTGTACAACACATTAATGTTTAACTCAATCATCTATGTAGTATATCGAAGACCGCATATTAGCAGTTTAAATTCAATGATTTGATTTTTTAGAAAGTCAGACATATCCGTCCATCCTTTAGTAGCATGACTTACGACTTCCGGTAGTGACATACTAATAGTTGGGGGAAATGATTTTGGAGAATTTAAGACATTACGTATTTTTAAGTGGGTGTGCGCATACAAAATATCCATTGCAAGTTTTAAATCAGTGTCAATAGAGCATTTTCGAAATATATTCACAACTTAAGCTGTGTAGTAACGCGTTAGTACATTCACCTGTATCTAGTCATTCAGATAAAATGGGTGGAATGCAGTCTGAATGTATCAATTGTTGCTAGTCGGACAACCTCGGACAATCTTTGGGGTTACCAATAGTAACACATTGTTTGAAAGACTTGCATGATATGTGCTTACATCCAATAACAAATATATTGTAGTCATGGCAATTACGATACGTGGTGTGCGTTTAAGAAGGGAGGGAATTCTTCGACGATCGGGCCACAAAATCGCATTAAAATCTCACATTTGCCTCACCAAACTCTACTCTACCCTAACCATATTTTATCTCGAATCCTATCTCTAAAAAAATACAGAGTTCAACATAACCCATTATATAAACCGTTAACCTGGAGTCCGATCAAGAATGAAATACCTGAACTATATATGATAACAATTGATTACATACAGTTGCGTAAGATGAGGCAGGCTCTGAAAAGTGGTAGGCTCTATGTCGCTGATCTGGTTCTGGAGGATATTCCTGGATAAGACCATGGGATTAATGAGAAATAAAGTATATGTTTTGCAAAACAAAATCCGACGTTAAGTCCCCTTTCATACATAAGTTATTTAAACACTAAGTGGTACAAGCACTACGATAATAAATGAAATAAAGCTTAAGAATTCTTCTCAGCTTATGAAAAATTGAAACGTTTAGAGTAATTTTATCACACGTTACTCTCAAACTTGATTTTTTTTTCTTAAATCTTAAATAAAGTCTAGGCCCGCAGAGTCATACACTGGATACTTAATGTTGAGCATAACCATTTCAGTGACGTAATTTTGCTACAGAGAGCACGTCTCAACTGATTTTTAAATGTTAAATGCATGGCAACTTCTGTCATGTCACATAATTATGACTGCTAACCCACCAAAGTTTGCCCTTCTTTGTTAGTAAGATGTTACAACTAATAAATGGAAATCGCATGATGGTTTTCCTTGTTAAAATATCATGAGTTCATGATGTGTTATGTATGGTTTATCTTTTCACAGTATCTGTTCAAGTAACATAATTATTATCAAAAATATTTAGGCTACATTTATCCTAAGGCTGATACAGGAAAGGTTGGATTAAAAAGAAAGAAAACGGTAATATAATGACAACGAACATGACTAGAGGCAAAATCTGGCGTATTCTTACAATGTCTTACGGTTGTTGTAAACTGAAGGCTACTTACAACTTTTGCAATGATGTCATGTTTTGAACTTCTTCTTTTCTGAGGATTGTCCAGGTCGTGAAGCGAACAGTCCTAAGAGTAAGATTAAAATTTTATACAAAGCTTTGTACCCCTTTCTTGTATGGTTGGATCATTACATTTCCCAAGCCACCAATCAATACTCGAGAAATGTGTCGATTTTAGAGCACTTAAAGTGATAAAAACCAGTCCACTGAAACAGGCTTGATTCAAATGAAATGCATACCAAATATGTTAAAATTTGGATTCGCATTGGCCTAGGATCACGCAAAATCGATAAACAGTTCATATTTCCTTTTCCTCGCATGCACGTCTGTTACACGTTGCTTCACATTTATTACTAACAGCATAAATTTTACGCTTATGAAATGAACACATGTTCAGTCAAGATTGAATTGTACATTACACAGACCTTAAAGGATCAATATTTCCACAACACGGGTTTATAAACATTTGCAGTCGAAATTACCACGGTTAAGTTGTAAAGGCCTCCATTTGCCAATATAACATAACATCTCTCAGTCTTTGAAGACAGTTTTGAACAATTGCGAAGGATTGTAACGTGCATATATTCCTGTATATGCACTTTTAAAATTTGCTTTCAACTTTCGCAATGGACAGTTTCAACATTATGTGTTTTTAGCTTCTAATCAACCCAGTTAAGGCTTATGAAACAATACGCTTTTGGAAACATATGGGTACTATTGCAAATGATTATGTATATACATGTATTGCAACAAATATAATTTATCCAAGAAATAATCCAATGACATATGAAATAATGTACTTAGGGTTAGGTGCTACTAGTTAAAATATCGCACAATTACTCACATCTCTAAGAGTAGAGGAAAAGCCGAGGGGACGAATGGAAGTTCCACAAAATGCGTATGATTGCCACGGTACGTCCTAACGAAATAGCAAAAGTACATTCTAATTTTTTCCCGAAAGATCCAAGTCCCTGAGGTTAGGGAGCTCTGTCCTTCTTTCCGTTAAACGAAAAAAGTGCAATTAGAAATGAGAAAGTGAAAATATCATTGATGTATAATTTTATTGATTGCCTATTCTCTTTTAGGAATGCGGGTATTTCATACTTTATTTTGATTATTTAGTTGTTTTCCTTTAACTTTTCACAGGGAAATGAAAATCAATGCTAAAGCTACGCTTTCTAACCATACCCATTTAACAAAAAGATAACAATCAATTTCTACGTTTAAAAGGGTTGGTTTTATTTCCAAAACTAAAACAACATACATGTACGTCAAACGTGCAGCTTCATTATCGAAACAAGAATCGAGATATGAATTAAATAAATAATATTCACTCATATTATTTGTGCACTTCTGCAAAAGTGGAACGGTCGATCATTCTTTTTATTTAGCCAGTGACATCACAGCGTTGTCAATCATGTATATTGGATATAGTCATCATGATATTTCAAACAGCCGTAACCATGGTAACTGTGTATCACTGTGTCTGATTTTATTCATAAATTTACCAATGCATTTCTTAGATGTTATGCATCTTCCTTATCAAATTAACAAATTATTTTGGATGTGGTCTGCCCCTTTCATGATAACAATACGAAACGATACTTACATGATTCTGAGTAAAGGACTAAGTTGGTACGCGTCCTCATAGTTACAACTTGCCTGATAGCGCGTGTTCTTTTGACATGTTGTTGGCCATTCTGGGACTTAAGGTACAAAAAAATAAATAATTCTCATCGCATAAACATTGCACAAATTCGTGTTTACTTTGATATGAGGGAAGAGGGAGAGGGAAGAGTCTATTTATTTATTCACCTGAACAATACGAGTTGTGATTTTAAAATCAGAATAAAATATTACGTGCATGTTATGTCGAAGTAATGATATGTTTTATTCATATATCAGAGTGTCTTCAAACGCAAACATCCATATACGCCTTTTTGGCAAATGACGGTGAACACGATACATACCAGTATATTGTTTGTGTAACGGCAGCAGCTACAGCAGCAAGAGCGCGTTTGCTGCTTCCATGGAAGTTACAGTAGATTATTAATGGAAACAAGTGTAAATCCTTTATGCAACAGGGCCCATGTCACAAATATTTACCACAAAGATATTCGTCGCTGCCATCGGCACAGTCCGGGACGCCATTACAGACCTTCGTGAGCCTGAGGCATGGCTCGCTCTGATTCAGGCAACGGACTTGCGATGATGAACAACCATCAGCTGTCAGTAGGTTAACACGATTAAGAGTTTTAGATTGCTTCGACTGTGACTGTGACGTAAAATCCGCACGTGGGCCTGTCCATAGTAATGGGTACATTTCTGTTAAATTTCCTGTAACATTTTACATAAATCTCTCTGAAATTGCAATTATATTTTGTCTCTTAAAGGGTTACTAAATATGAAAAATAAGTTACCACTAATTTATGTCAAATTATTCACTGAAAACGAATTTCTTTGCCGCAATAAAGTCTCATTTTGACGAAAATATGAAAAAAAACCCGCACACCTCCAAGTGACGTCGTAGGAGTCAAATGCCATAAAAACTCCGCTGTTAAATTTAGATTGTACGGAAGTCAACAATAGAACATTTTCGTAATATATTCACAACTTTCCCCCTAACTGTGTAGTAACGCATTATTGCATTCATCTGTATCTTGTCATTCAGATTCAATGGATGGAATGCACTTTGAATCTAGTAGTTGTTGCTTCTAGGACAAACCGCGAACAAGCTTTGGGGTTTCCCATTGGTAACTTATTGTTTGAGCGGTGTGAATAAAATTTACATCCATAACGAAAAAGGTCTATTAGACATTATTGTTGACTTGCGTACAATTAAGTTTAACAGCGGAGTCTTTTATGGCATTTGACTCCTGCGATGTAACTTGGAGGTGTGCGTTTTTTTTCAAATTTTCGTCAAAATGAGACTCTATTGCTGGAGACAAATGTGAAATTCGTTTTTAGTGGACAATTTTACATAGATTAGTGGGAACTTATTTTTCTAATTTATTAACCCTTTAACCCATACTTATAACATATAAAAGAAGTGTATTTCTTTGCACTTTACAAGGTTTTGAAATACACTCGTCTGTCCCGTTACCACTGTGATATGTACAGGCTTAGTTTAGAAAAAAATATTAATGATCATTCAGAGAGGGATTATAGCAGAAGTTCTTTTGAAGGAACTTCAACACTCAATATTCAATATTTTGGTGGTGTAAGGTGGTCATAATGTCAAATGATTCATTTATGCCAAAAATATCCCTTTACTGTAGACAGACCCAAATGTATGTTGAATTCTGTTGATGCATATTAGCAAATTTATTACAAAATCACTAACTCTTCAATTCAAATATATGTCGTATATTTTAAAATAATTTTTCTATAGTTATCTCAGCACTGCTAAGCCCCGCCTCCCCCCAAAAACGCTACAGCTCAAGATTCCCACCGCGACATCATCAAAGGTAGAAATAAGCTTAAAATTGACAAAGTTATGCACATATCTATTCAATGCAATGACTACCTGCAATTATTTATTATACCATCACGTGGTTAATATACGACGGAAACTTATTGTTTATTCCTTGACATAGCTTGACATAGCAACGATTATCCTCACATGGAGGGTTGTTTGGTGGTATTGTGTGAATTCATGTGATGCTATATTGAGCAGGTGGCATGACTAGTTAAGTGAATCTCTATCTATATATCTATCTAGCCTATTTTCCTCCACTGCTGAAGGAAGGCCTCCTCATCATTTTTCCATTTTGATCTATCTTGTGCCGTTCATTTCCATGCTGTACTACCATATTCTCTAATATTGTTAATCCACCTCCTACTTTGCCTGCCTCTTCTTCTGGTGTTAGCTCTGGGGGTCCAGATGGCTAATTTATATGTCCATCTATCATCTCTCCTCCTGGCCAGATAACCAGCCCACCTACATTTCTTCGTTTTAATTTCCCGTACTTTGGTTTTCTTTCTCAAATCCTGGTTTCTGACTTTGTCCCTCTTTGTAACACCAATCACAATTCTTTCCATAGCCCTTTCGCTTACTCTAAGTTTTCTCTCCAGTCTCTTAGTTGTGGTTCATGTTTCTGGTCCATAAGAGAGCACAGGTATGATGCACTGGTTGAAAACCCGTCTCTAATTGAGGGAAAGAGGGAGCTTCTTATCACAAATGATAAAGTTGAGCTTGCCAAAGGTTGCCCAAGCAAACTGGATCTTTGTATTCACTTACCTGCTGTTTCCTTTTCTATGGAGATCTTTTTGCCCAAGCATATGTCGCTGTCCACCTTTTCGATGGTCTTCCACCGAATTGTGATTTTGTGTTCTTTGAATCTACTGCTCATCATTACCTTTGTATTTGTGATATTCATTTTCAGTCCAGCTTTTCTGCTTTCTTCACTTAGTTTTTGGATCATTTTCTCCAGTTCCTGAGGTGTATGGATAAGTATTAAAATGACATCTGCAAATCTAAGATGTGTCAGGTGTTCGCCTTCTACCACTGTTCCCATTGATAGCCAATCAAGGTTTCTGAATACATCCTCCATAGCTGCAGTGAAGGACTTTGGTGAGTTGGGGTCACCTTGTCTAAACCCTTTTAGGATTTTAAAGGCATTTGTTGTAGTACTTTCTAGATGTACACGGGCACTAGAGTCCTCATAGATGGTGTTAATTAGTTACGTTGGTCTTAATTAGTTAAGTGCATAAATTCTATCAATTGTCCTGCTCATTTCTACATTTGATGATCTTAAACTTGAGTTCTTTTTGGGAGGCGGGTCTTAGCAGTGCTTAGAAAAATATCAAAATATATTTGAAGATATGAGATACATAGGCTCATTGAACACTTAGTGATTTGAAATGTACATGCTAATATGCATCAGCAGAGGTCAACATACACATGGTCAGCGACCTCAAATGGGTTTTAGGTCGCGTTCATGCGACCATCGCCAGAATCATAATTTGAATCATGATTCTAATCATGATTCAAAACGCAAACATGAATCACGATAACGACAGAATGAGCGTTCGGACGACGTTCTCTCCAATCACGTTTTTACACTGATTCGGGTCGATCCAGTGCGACTCGCAGTGCGCAGTTTGACCCAGGAAGTATCGATCACTTTTTACGAGTGCCTTTCCTGACTTCTACGTGGACTAGCACCGGAAATAGGCCGACACAATGACGTGATAGAATCATGATTCAAAACACGGTTGCGTTCAAGAGACCTTTTTCGAAAGTGATTCAGAAACGTGTTTCTAAACGCCCCCTTTTCCGCGTTTCACGTTTGCGTTTTGAATATTTTCACTTACGTCTGAACGCAATCGTGATTCTGCAGAAACGCGTTTTGAATCATGACTCTAATCATGATTCTATGGCAAAAAAGTGTCGCACGCAACGTATGTTTAAATTTCAGCTTGATTCGAGTTGTAACTTGTTGTGAATTGTTTTTGAAAAGTGTCAACAGATTTTTAAACACCTAATATAAAATTCTCTTATGATGGCCGTTTATTGGAACGGTACAAATACAGAATTTAAAAAAAAGAAATAACAGGGGGTGTTTCATCAAGCTATTCGTAAGCTACAAACGACTGGTGATCCCTTCTTGTGCTAAATGCAATACCACACTTTGCTCCTATTTAAACATATTGGGAGTTAATATCCAAAAATCCTAATCAAATTTGACAAATCTTAAGCTTTGTATTCAGACACTTGTTAATAGTAAGAATTTAATTTATAAACATCAGATTTGAGTCAAAATAATTGAGAATGTGATTTAGCACAAGATGGGGTCACCAGTCGTTCGTAAAGTCGTTCGAAGCTTACGAACAGCTTAGTGGAACAACCCCTGGGGTGTTTCACTCAAACCTGTTATTTGCAGTTTTCTCACAGGCAGAACTCAATGTACTAAGATAGGAATACATACTTCACCATTATTGCAAATTTCCTGTGGTGTGCCGCAAGGCACCAAACTAGGCCCAGTTTTATTCCTGATCCTTGTGAATGATGCCGCAGTTGATTGTGAAAACAAATGGAAGTACGTAGATGATTTGACACTGGGAGAAGTTGTTGCAAGAAACAAGCCTCCTACCCTACAAAAGTTACTTGACAATGTCTCACAATGGTGCCAACACAATGATGTTCTCCCTAAACCTGCAAAGTGCAACCTTATGAGTGTTTGTTTTCTCCGGCAAATGAACCCTCGTACTGATTTCTCACTCAACAATGTTCAACTTAACGTAGTTTCTCACTTGAAATTGTTGGGAGTTATAATCCAAGATGATTTAAAGTGGAACCTGCATGTTGAAGAAATTGTGACAAAAGCATCTCGAAAACTGTACACCCTCTGTATCCTTAAAAAGTGCAAGACCCCCATTGAAGACATGGTAACAGTGTACTCCTGTTATATCAGACCGGTTCTTGAGTATGCATGTCCAGTATGGCATACGTCCTTGACAGAAGTTCAGACCAGTAAAATTGAATTTGTTCAAAAAAGAGCTCTTCGAATCATCTTGGGTGCTAACTACACTAACTACGATAAGGCTCTTGAAGTGTGTAAACTTCCAGCTCTAAGTTCTCGCCGAGATGCACTCCTTCAGAGCTTTGGCGCTGGAGTCTTGCGTTCGGCAAAGCACAGACATCTACTTCCACCAACAAAAGCAAGCACTCTCACCAGACAACTACGTAACACATCCGGTCTATGTACCATTAAATGCAATACAGAACGGTTTCGCAAATCAACAATCCCCTATCTGGCACGCACATTGAAAGCTTAGAATAAAAGGAATAAATTTAATAAACCTCAAATCTATCATACATGTATAATTCCCTGTCTCCTTTAATTTCTTGTCCAAACATTATACTTATTTACATCTCGCCTGTCTTTGCTGAATGCTTGATTCCGGTGCTGGAGCTATTAAGGAGTGCATCAGCAAAACAAACAAACAAACAAACAAACATTCAGCAAAAATTCACAGAAACACGTTAAAACTTGAAATAGGTATTTTTTTTTTGTCAAATGTTATTTTATGGATGTAATTACTACTATCATATATGAAACGTATATTTCAGTCAATTTCACTTTCACTTTATTTGGGCCTGGTTTGTTTCCGTTTAGTTTCGTTATAAATACCCATTGATACATGTTTTTGTATATTTTTGTATATGTTATATCCCTTGTACTTATTGTATGTAAAATTGATTTTTGTTGTTGTTTGCATGAATATTCAATATTGAACTTGCCCACTTAATGTAGACTTTTGTAAACTGATGCTTTCAGCCTGTGCTGCTAATCAGTCTTTTATATACCAATTAATAAATAAAATAATAAATAATAATAGCTCCTAACTCTCCGTGAATCAACCCCTGAAAATCAAACAGCGTTTTTTAGACGTAATTTTCATTTAAATCATTTAATTGTTTCTCACGCATTTATACATTTTCCGTGCCTCTAAATCCATATCAGTAAAGAACGAATGAGAGCTACGTAGATATAGACGGAACTAGGTTTGGAAAGGAATCTCGCTGAAAAGTTCGTAATTGTTCTGTACAGCTGTGGATTACCAAGCTGAAAGTCGACATTTATCCCATCGTTCACCTCCAATTAATAAACAAAATTTTTACGACCACGTTTGAACGAGGGCTCGCTGAACCCCGTTTCTTAATAGGTATACAATTCGCTGATTCACAGTCAAATTCACAAAGGTGTGGCATGGCCTAGCTATAGGAGTCAACTATCAGTTCCGCTAATAGAATTATTTTTTTTTTGTATACATGTACAACTTACTGCAGAAAAGTTCGTCGTCTCCGAAGGGGCACTTTGCGGCGCCGTCACAGAATTCTTCCGGGTCGAAGGTTAATTCACTATCCGAACATGGTAGGGATCCTGCATATATGGGGTGATACAGCTACATTGTGTAAGATTTCGTTGTATTCAGGAATATGATTTGTTTGAGCGTGAAAAAGGCAGTGTGCGAGTGTATGCTTATTCCAGGACTGATTTTCTACCATACAATACACCTTTCGTTTACCATCTGCAAAAGTAACTTTTACAACTTGCGCATATCGCAAAAGCCATTTTCTTTCCATACCTAACATGTCGTTCAAAACGTTGAGTTATTGTACTCTGTAAAATATGGTAGAATATTTGTGAAAGAGTTGCTATAGCATATATATATATATATATATGTATATATTTAATTAAATGGAGTATAGCTTGGTATCAGGCAATTTTTGATGATCACAACTCAGGTTGCGTGAAACGCCGAGTTGCAAAATAAACATGATGAACCCACAGTGATCCGTTGAAAGTTGTGTATTATTATTTAAAAGCTTTTCCTGGGAAAAACATCTAGCACTCTATATATACAAGGATAATATTCTTTAAGTATATATATATATATATATATATATATATATATATATATATATATATATATAATATACTTACATATATACTACACACACACACATATATATATATATATATATATATATATATATATATATATCAATATGAATTTTTGTTTTGTATCCCAAGCCCTGAGGAACACTTGTGACAAGGTCAAAAGCTTGGCTAAATAAAGGCAGTAAACATACTAGCAACGTTCCGCCGCCTCCTTATTCATGCAGTCACAACGATAATTTACAAACGATGCATACAGCACCCATCACGTACGTGGCCGAAGCACCTTCAAATTGTATATATATATATATATATATATATATATATATATATATATATGTGTGTGTGTGTGTGTGTGTGTGTGTATATATCAAAGGTATGTGATATACAAAATCAAATTTTACATGTAACTACTTCCAAAAAAATAAATGACCCCAAATGGCTTTACTTGCAAAGCAATTGTCGGCCAGAATTAAGCAGTTGATGTACCTTTACCAGCGACAGAGAATGCATGAAACGTACCTTCAACAATGAAAATCACAGATAAAACTACCGAAGCGTTGAAAACATGGTGCCTCTTCATCTTGGCAAGCGGTGAAGAAAATCCACAAGCACGCACAAGCACGCAACAATTTTTTCTTGATAGACGTAAATTGAAGTCGATAATGACTCGGTATGGCCGTGTGAGCGGTGTTTCTATGTCCCTGGCAAAAGCGAGGCAGAGATTGAATTATCTCGATTGCGCGCGCTTCACTTGTGGAGATGCCCCCGTGTGGTTTGTTTGATCGTACAATAAACATGCCAAATGTTGATACAGGAAGGGGAGGAGATCCGAATTCGTGAATGACGTCCACGGGGGTAAATACAGTATCGGTGTGATAACAAAGCGTACCTTCTATGTAATGTCCTTTTATTGAAACCAAAAAAAAAAACACCGGTGACTATATATCATTCGAAAAATGTTGTTGTCTAACTTGTTTTTCATTTTTCTTTTTTCATTTTCATTTTCTGGGTATATACCTAAAATTTCTTTAAAAAATGCTGAATCTATTGTTCTCACACAAGGCTAAATCCTCTCTTCATATTCTAAGAAGCTCTCAGTGATGAAATGTCATGGTGGAAAAGGAAAAGAAATGTGAAGCTATCTGAGACATGTTAAATGATTTTGATGACTGTTCACTCGTGGATTTGTTAAAAAAAAAGAAAACTAAGACGACTTTTTTGTACATGTAGTTCATATCTATAGCAGCAATAACTTACAATCTGTCAAAAAACCGTTCCCTGTGTATGAAGTACGTGGTTGATGGAGGGTCAGTTCGCAGCGCACTGGGCACTAATTGACCAAGCCCCATAGACATTGTGTTGGTAACGTGAAGAGTGTGTAAATACGTTTTCGCTCATACGTCAAATTCTTTGAATGGGTACTCCTTAATTTGTCAACTGAAAAGATGGCGTTATATGCGATATGAGCAGTGACACTGTGAAATTCTTCGTATACATATACTCGATGCTAGAATTAACATTTTATGAAAAGACAACCATGGAACGAATAAACTTAATCCAAGACTGAATTGTGAATTTTGAATCTCTGAGTAAAATCCTAATTCTGGACATTGACTAATGTATTGTTGATCTTGATTGAAAGTTGGTAAATGTTACTTTTTCTACATCTGCCTTGCAACGGTAAACCATGAAGTTTATAGTTTACAAAAAAATGTCCCTTTAAGGTAAAGGTGGACACAAAAATCTTTCTGAGAATTGCAAATCGCACGCACTTCTCAAACATCAGGGAAGCAAGCAGTCAACTGCTGACACAATCGATTTTATATCACTTACATCTAAACAAACATGATCATCAAAAGACTTCATGTCGGGCTGCATTTTCTTGAAACACCAATGATTTGACAGCGACATGAACATGAGTACACGACTTCAGTAATGCCACGTTCTGATGAAAGCCATATAAGATCGCGGGGAAATTCGCATTGAGTCAATATTTGGCCAGAAGTGAACGACGAGGGCAAGAGTGGACGCCAGTGGCGAGGTATTCTCACCGTTTCCATTACTTAAAATACTTGGATGGAAAAAGAATACTTTTTGAAGAAACATCACACGTGCTCAGCCAATATGTTTTGAAAGGAAGTATCTGATACTCATCATAAATTTGTGAGAAATATACAAAGTACTACCAACCAAGCAAACCTTCCCTTATGGTTGGGCACGTAGCAGTGTGTGTATCTTAATGAAAACCTACGTGAAACATGTGATAAAACATTATCGTATCGCTTACCTTATAAGAGAATATTTCATCTTGTGCGAATGAATATGTAAATACGTGGTTCATAGCGTCATTTACGAATACGATCTCTATCAACAACATTGCAATGACTTGATCGAATTCCATATCGCAAATTGTGGCTAATCGAAAAAAAATGCATATGAAGATTTTTCTATGCAGATATTTTTCGGCAGAAAATTGAAACTTGACTTCTGGATATAGAGTTACGCGAAGTTATCAAAAATATGGCTGTTATTATTTTATTTATTTTATTTATATTTATAGTAATATTTACGAGTTCATACTGGTATCATTAGTTAAACCATAGTTAAACCGTAGTTAAACTACGCTTAATACTTAAGATATACTATTATAAATAGGGGTTGATATGAATAATATTATGGTTATTAACAAACTTATCAACAGAATATGTATTTCAGTAGGATTAAGATTCAGAGCTTTTGTCACATTGCTCAAATCAATCATCATTTCTACCAAGGAGAGATGTTGTGATTTTCCCCGATTGAACGTGCCGTAATTAGTCTTTGCTGCGTAATTTCTTCCTGGAATCATAATGTTAAAAAGAATGATACAAATTAAGTGGATATATAAATAAGTTAATAGATATATCTCTATATTACTTTTTATGATTTAACAGTGAAATTCCTTGAGTAGACAATAAATTAGTCAATTCAATTTATGACGTACTTTGCCTCGTGATTGTGCTTGTACCAATAGTGGTATGATTTTGATTATAGTGTTCGTCCCGATAGTTAAATTGGTTTCGATGTAATATCCCACCATAGTGTTGCCCTAGTTTTGATTTTGATAAGGGTATTGATATTGGTAAAATATGTAAACACGGTACTGATATTGTATTGGTAATAGATCAGATGGGTCTAGATTTTATTTTTTTCGTATGTAAGTTGACACATGTGGATGTAATGGTCGTACTGAGCAATTGTACACACACTATCCGACGGGAAAGTAATAGTGACTTACCGTGACCGTGAAAAACTTTCTCTCATTTTAATACACCGAGTGATCCACCGAAATAGAATTTTCTGCCTCTGGATGTCAAATGTGCTCTTCTGCCCGTTCCGTTTGGCGTAGATGTCACTACGAGGCACACATTCAAATATTTATAACTCAACTCATGCTCTACACTCAAACAGTCATATGAGTCACACACATCCCTAATCCTTAATTACGTAACCAATTAAACATATATCACTGTCTGGATTGTAGCAAAATTAAAAAGGGGTAAGGAAGGGAAAATTCAAATATTAAAAATGTACTCCATTTTTTTGAAAAAAATATTCATATCTAGGAGATGATGACAAACATGATGCATGCACTAAGTATTCAAATCACCCACTGTTTTGATTCTGTGGACTAAATCAGTTCGCATTTGAATGCATACTTAGAGTTCTTTTTCCTACTGGCATTTATTACACATATTGAGTAAAAGTACACGCTTGTTTAGTTATTTCGACAACGTTCACACAATACAGGAGCAGATATATATTATTTTCACATCACGGCCTATTTAGGAAAATCCACTTCTGAAACCTTTGACCGAAATTTGAATGTATATATGACGTCTCTCCTGATAATAATGCTTTGGACGACTTGAATGAGAAATGATAGGACAATCGAGCGTGTGCAATCATTCTGCTGGTGAAAACGTGCCGGTACATGGCCGTTTCATGTTAATGCCATGCGCAAACACATACCAAAGTATCCTGTAGCTTAAGGGAGAAAGAATAACTGTTAACTCACTGGATATTTTCCCCCTGATGTTTAGATAAGGCATAAAATGAATTCTTTTCCCCACTACGTACGTATAATAGTCCCCATGTATGATATTATGAGTTTTGTATGTATAAAAAGGTGACTTGAACGTAACCTAGTTTCTTTGAAGAGAGATGCCACGCCCAGAATTACATGTATAACAATTTCCCCTTTAGCCAGCCACGTGACTCACAGCAATGCGTATGCACATAACGAAACATCGTCCATTTCATCAAATTAACGGCACTGGTGATTGAGTGTTTCGATACAATGTAGTATAATAAAACAAAGTATTATAAGAATATAAAGAAATAACAATATAATAAAGAAACGAAGATTCGTTTTAAAGGGTTACTAAATTAGACAATTAAAGACAGCCAGTCCCTTTTTCAGATCACCACAAAACCATGGAAACATTGGCAAAACATATAGAGAAGTGTTAGCAAGCTCTATATTCACAATTTGAAACTGATACGTAGTGTAAAACTCAAATAATGCACGTAAACAACGTCTGATTAATAGTCTTTACCTCAGGCTCTTAGCAGTTTGTGTTGAAATATCTGCTTTATTGATTAATCTGTTTATTAAATTATAAAACGCATTATGAAAAAAAAATGTTCTATGGAAGGAATCATCTCCAAAGTTTGGTAGTTACTCATAAAATTAGGATTTCACACACGCATAATAACCATATAGATACTGTAACAAAGACTAATACTTTTTTCGTGGTACGAAAAAAGTCGGTTTGAAATTTAACGGCTGAAATTTTTTACATATACAGAAAGCTTCAAGATCCTATATTCTTAGAAATGGTCTTGAATCACACTTTCTTCAATTTACGATCGTGATAGACGATTTCAAATTTTAAGCTTGCAAAAGGGACGGACAATCTTTAAGTTCCCTCTAATCTATGTAAATTTATCCACTAAAAACGAATTTCACATTTGTTTGCCGCAATAAAATTTCATTTTGACGAAAATTTGAAAAAAAAACCCCGCACGCCTCCAGTGACGTCAGAGAAGTCAAAATGCCATAGACTGTACGGAAGTCAATAATATACCATTTTCGTAATGTATTCACAACTTTCCCCCTAACTGCGTAGTAACGCGTTATTGCATTCATCTGTATCTTGTCATTCAGATTCAATGGATGGAATGCACTTAGAGTCTATTCGATGTTGCTACTCGGACAAACCTTGGACAAGCTTTGGGATTCCCATTGATTGAACGGCGTGAATAAAATATTTCATTCACGCCGTTGGCACTTATGTCATTTTGACTTCTCTGACGTCACTGGAGGCGTGCGTTTTTTTTCCTTCAAATTTTCGTAAAAATGAGACTTTATTGCGGCAAACGAATGTGAAATTCATTTTTAGTGGATAATTTTACAAAGATTATTGGGAACTTATTTTTCTAATTCAGTAGCCCTTTAAAATTAAAACAATTGTTCCACCGGATGTTCAGAAAATCTACTCGTTCGGTCCATTAGTCACAGTCCTTCCGTCGATTCTGACCCGTCATATCTCTAGTGAAAGCAACCACCACGAAAAACGTTACACGTCTTTGCATATACAGCATCATTTACACAAATAAACAGTTCTAGTTGTCACAAGTTCCAAATAAAGGTAATTAAGCGTTAAAAAAACTCTTTGAATAGCTATGGTCTATAAAGTGCATAAAAATGCTATTGTGTATATAATTTACATCAAGAACTGTTTTTCTTCTCCTCTTCTACACACGGCTACTGATTACTAATATGTATTTTTGGTTTCGCTTTTGTAACTTCCCGCTCTATTTTTCTGTTACAAACACAGAACAGCTACACAAAAAGAACCAGATAATAATATTTAGTTACAACAATTCTTAGGTTTTGGTGGTTCTTTTGTTATAATGTCAATGCATACTTATATACATTTCACCAATGTCTCCCCGACTTTCTTATCACAATCAGGACGTGTAGGAGGTACATGTTAAGGCCCGCGTTATTTGGGAAAAGTACAAACACTACCATGTTTGTCACCAATATAATTCACAATAGAAATATGTTTATATCTTTCGACATTTTATATAGCACCAGGTTTGACAGAAATGATTCTTTTATTGTCCATTTATTGGATTCTTTTTCTTGTGCAAGTCCTTTATGCAGTCACTTAATATCTGATCTGATGTATCGGGAACCTTCCTACGGTTCGTCAAAAGTACAATGACCTTGCCGTCTGATGCTTAAAGACATCAACAACAAATTCGTATTTTTGGTGCACCTTATATAGATATCTACATGTATACAGTCCTTTTTCACATGTATTTTTCAGTGCTTGTTATTAATGCACCTCGAACCTTTCCACTGTTGCTCAGGAGTTCGCATGATATTTGCTGTCAAGTTCTCACGGATGAGACTTTGGTGCCCTTTGACTTGATCGAGTGACGCGGAAGGCTTGGCTTTGAGTTGTCGCGACTGATCATCGGAACCAGAGTCAATTCTCCTAATACCATTGACATGGAGATATGCAGTAAGCCAATAAGCGAGTTCGTAGTTACAATGTGCGCATGAGCAGATTGTTGCTGGTACGAATGACCTCGGGTCAATTGTACAACTCACAGAGTAAATTTAAAATTCATTAGATACTCAGCCAGGTTTCTCTTCATTGTCATGCATATATGACAACAATTATTCAGCTTTGAAATGTAGTAAAAGAACATTCCACCATGTGCACCTGTTTGTATTGCTGTTTTGGGCACATTGTAAAATGTATTCACATCCATCATCCTATCCGGATTAATGAACAGATCCCAGTCTGCATTCTTGTAGTATTTATTCAGTGCATTGTCCAACCATAGTGTAACTACGAACTGGTCTATTGGGTTTTCGATGCCTGGTAATGCAATGGTTCAAATATCAATGGTCGGAGACGAAGAGGAAGATGTCCCTTGTTTGCGTCACAGATGAGACTTTGTCGTAGGAGTTGGCCTCTCCGTCATATCGACGAGGTTTCTCCGCTAATCGTTTCAGTACTTCTACCACAAAACTAAAATGCAAGTGATCCAGCAATTGAAGAGAAGTACAGTGGTGTAAAAAGATGGACATTTTTTACTCCAATTACGAAGTTGACCCGCATAAAATGCTCTCATTACACACTTATGGTCACATCGTACCCATAAACTCTATTGCGAAGCTTTGTAAATAGTTTCTTGAAAGCGGACTGAAAGTCTGGATACTGCCTAGCATATACAATGGGATTCACGGCTCCGTTGAATGTTACCGAAACAGTGGAAATGGTTATCATCACTCGCATTTGTATATCTACGTTCTCAGATGATCGTGCAAGTAGAATCAATACTAATTGCGTAGGCAGCCAGGACAGGGTGAAGCAAAAGACGATGATTATGATTGCTCGAGTTGCCTTAAGGCTATGAACTCGGGCCGGTTGTGCGATGGGTATGTCTCGTCTGGACGCCACATTGACACGATTGGCTACCTTCTTGACACGAATGACGAGTAGAATGTTAACCGCGGCTAGGCACAGTACCGCAATTCCCCCCAACACGTTCATTGCGAGGATAGTACTGTGCCTCGGAATTGTTTGACACGAAGCCGCGCTAGCGTTATTGATACTGGACGAAAATGGATACCATGACACGATTTGAGTTATACTGAGCAGCCACAGCCCACAAGTAATGACAAAAACTTTCCTGGACGTAAGCCAGTTCCGATGAAGCACAGGCCAGGCGACTGAGCAGTATCTTTCTACGGTCAACACAATCAAATGTAGGAGTGAGCACAGCACGGTGGTATCATAAAGGGCGTATAAGACGAATTGCTCACCCGGGCTACAAGTAACCTCGTCTTCTACAAAGATCATGTACGATGCGGGAGCGAAGCCCAGAAGAGGAAAACTGATGTCCGCAAGGGACAGTGCAGTCACTAGGTAAATGGTTGGTCGGTGGAGTATCTTTTCCTGACACACGCTTATGAGGACGAGAAGGTTTCCTGCGACATTGATGATCCAGAGAGGGATGGAAACCAGCAAGAAGAAAATCAGATGAAGGTCCATGTTACTGTCCTGGCTTGTTACTGGGAGAAATGTACTAGTGGCAATTTTCTGTTCACAATTCAACCGATATCACTAAACTAGTAGAAATTGGTAGGGAAAATGCCATGCAAATCTTTAACTTGGGTTTTGCTGAAATATATTGTACAATTTTGTAACTGATTGAACAAGAATATCTAAAAGTTTGGGTTGTCTCTGAATGAAAAGCCTTCTTTATTGAGAAAACACGAAAATCACGAATCTGAAGACCTCACTTATGAAACAACCGTCACGCACTGAGCTCAATCATGTCAATTGGATTCCTGGCTCGCAGTATTCCTGCCAGCGAGGAGCTATGACGACGAAAAAATGATGACAAGAGTTAATCTCACGTCTGCATCTCGAAAACGATTTGACTTTCATTAGTTGTGAGAACGCTCCTGGGGATAAATTGGCTTGTAAATGAAAAGAGAGAATTCGATTCGAGGAAATAAATGGTATTGAAGATAACGGTATATTGTAGAAGGTCGCCGATTGCATGAAATCTTTCATCCTCCGGGATATTATTCGTACATTCGTGTAAAATGTATCAAAAGCAGCAACAGATGGGAAAGCGTCTTTGCTCAAATAGATTAAAAAGTGATTGACAATGTAATCACATCGTGAAGAATGAAGGTAGTAAGGAGCAAGAGTAAAGTGATTAAAGATGAATAATCAAAGGATTAATTAAGTTAAAAGATCAAGGAACTAAGGTAAGGGATCAAGGGACTATATTTAAGAATCAATGGACTGAGGTGAAGAATCAAGAGACTAATGTATTTCCCTTTTTTTCTTTTTTGCTTTCTCATTTACCTCATTTTTCTTTTATTCTTGATTTTTTTAAGCTTTTCTTCTTTTTCGATCATTCCTTTCCTTCTTGCTCTTCGCTCTCATCTTTCTTTCTTTTCCATTTTACTACAACGTGATGAAAATGGGAATGTCTCATGACCTCAAAACCGTCAAAATATATTCGTTCCACAAACACCACGTACAAAACGTCCAACGCTGATGAAAAAGTCGAATTTTGTGAAGAAATTAAGTACCATTATGGTAAGTTTATTAAATAAACAGAAGTGCTATTGAATAGGCAAAAATGTGGTATCCCATAGATTACAAAGACAGATTGTCTGTTAAAGAATACCACACGCCCTAACTCAATTGTTATGAACTTAAACGTTAAATGTGCACGAAGGGATAGCACCTTACTTGAGATCCCAAAACTATTAACAGACCACACTCCGCGGGTTCTAAGCCCAAAATAGAGTGTGTATGGGGTACGGATACTAGTGGTATAGTTCAGTGGGTACGGAGATGAACGATGTGCACAGGCAGTCCCACCTTACATGCTTAATGGGTATAGAGTACGGACGTGTGACGTCATTTGAGCACTATTGTAAAGACAACTGCTTCTTAACTGTGCGGGTAGAGCAAGCAGCGGTGATCACAGCGGGGACTCTAATTGAAGGTGCCCGACACCAGCCCGTCTGGGTAGCCTCTCACTGGTGTGATTTTGTTTAGAACCAGTTATGTCGACAACGTGCTTACGCGACAACAATTCTTCGGTACTCTATATTGCGCTTTCCCCAATAGTGTGTCTGTGGAAAGAGGCCAAGCGCAGGATAGCTCAACATCATTTAGGGCGAGGCGTTGATAACATATTTCTTACACTATGACCACCGGCAAAGTACCATATGCTAACTATAGATTGAACATTTTAAACACAACAAAATAAGTAAATCCCCCCCCCCCCTAAGCAAAATAGCAAAGAATTTTGAGCAATATAATTTGGCAAGAATGTTCCTTGACTTGTTGACTAACTTCTGTGTGAAAATCGCATTCATTTACCTAGTCACGCATGAGTGAGCAGACTTTAAAGGAAAAATTGTAACTTTTCAAAAGTTAAAAGGGTGATTTTGAGATTCTGTAATATGAATTTTTAATGAATTCCATTTCTGGTGCATAATTTATGTCCTTTCATTGTTTATCATCCATCTCTGGATGCACTAACACCTATCACGACACTTAATCCATTGTTCTGGTTGAGTGAGCACCGTTTAAAAATACTCATCCCCTTGGGCTTGAAAATTTAAAAAATGATTTATTTTTGTGAAAAAATAAGAGTGCAGATGTTTTGACAAAGATGAAACATGACCTATTATTTGAACATAAGAAGTCATTTCGAGTGAATACACTTTAAAAATTGCACAAGAAATGCTAAAATGTACTGTTAAAACGGCATGAAAAATTACCCTTCTGACTTTTGAAAAGTGACAATTTGCCTTTAATATGTGCTCATTCAAGCATGACTGTTTGGATAAATGTGATTTTCACACGGTAGTTAGTCAATAAGTTAAGCAACAATCCTGCAAAATTATTTTGCTCAGAACCCTTTCGATCAAAAGTTGTTCTATTTTGCTAAGGGGGACTTACTTTTTTTGTTGTATTTATATTTCTATCGGTTTATGTGCTCCGGTTATGTTGACATCTGAGAAAAAGTGGGAATCAATATGAAGTATTCCTTCTGCTCCCAATAGCATATTGCTCAGGTGAAGCTATTTGTTTTTGTTTCAGAATTTAATTTTGTGAGGATCATGCGAGTTAAAATTTAAGTTATTAAAAGAGTGACTTTATACTGGATAATTTTAAATACTAAGTGCAAATGGTCTAGCTATCTATTTTAGTCATTGGCAATGCAAACTAGTTAATAAACGAATAGAGGATGTGAATAAGTACACATTGTGAACCATTCGAGTGTGAAGTTATTTTACTATCTTAGTATTCGTATAGGATGTGTGTGTGGATTCTCCTTCCCAAGACTGTGCAATATAAATCGATATGTGCTAAAATAAGCGAATGAAAGAAAGCCATCATTACATTTCATTTTACAATTAATGTAACACTTACTTCTGCGGTTTGCAGCCAATTTGAACTCAATATAACGTCTCCTTTAGAATTGTGCTATATTTTCTTATTTCTTTCAAATCATAACCTTAAGTACTTAACACACTGTCAGGACAATAACTATTCACCAATGTCTCGAGAAAACAAAACATGAGTTATCTTTTCTAAAAAATACTTCTGCATTGTCTTTCGTATTAGAGTTAAGCCCACATTATCTGGGAAAAGTACACTTGTTACAAGTGCGATGTGCAAATTCCTTATCAACAATTCAATTTGATCTTGATAGTTATTAGAGTTATTCTATGCCAATCGTTTCAGTACTTCTACCACAAAACTAAAATGCAAGTGATCCAGCATTTGAAGAAGAGTAGAGTGGTGTAGTCCAATTACGAGGTTGACCCGCATAAAATGCCGTCATTACACACTTATGGTCACATCGTCCCCATAAACTCTATTGCGAAGCTTTGTAAATAGTTTCTTGAAAGCGGACTGAAAGTCTGGATACTGCCTAGCATATACAATGGGATTCACGGCTCCGTTGAATGTTACTGAAACAGTGGATATGGTTATCATCACTCGCATTTGTATATCTACGTTCTCATATGATCGTGCAAGTAGAATCAATACTAATTGCGTAGGCAGCCAGGACAGGGTGAAGCAAAAGACGATGATTATGATTGCTCGAGTTGCCTTAAGGCTATGAACTCGGGCCGGTTGTGCGATGGGTATGTCTCGTCTGGACGCCACATTGACACGATTGGCTACCTTCTTGACACGAATGACGAGTAGAATGTTAACCGCGGCTAGGCACAGTACCGCAATTCCCCCCAACACGTTCATTGCGAGGATAGTACTGTGCCTCGGAATTGTTTGACACGAAGCCGCGCTAGCGTTATTGATACTGGACGAAAATGGATACCATGACACTATTTGAGTTATACTGAGCAGCCACAGCCCACAAGTAATGACAAAAACTTTCCTGGACGTAAGCCAGTTCCGATGAAGCACAGGCCAGGCGACTGAGCAGTATCTTTCTACGGTCAACACAATCAAATGTAGGAGTGAGCACAGCACGGTGGTATCATAAAGGGCGTATAAGACGAATTGCCCACCCCGGCTACAAGTAACCTCGTCTTCTACAAAGATCATGTACGATGCGGGAGCGAAGCCCAGAAGAGGA
Organism: Arbacia lixula; assembly: GCA_963669155.1. Classification (NCBI taxonomy): domain Eukaryota; kingdom Metazoa; phylum Echinodermata; class Echinoidea; order Arbacioida; family Arbaciidae; genus Arbacia; species Arbacia lixula. The sequence goes on from OZ022580.1 coordinate 10,849,565, forward strand.
AAACTGATGTCCGCAATGGACAGTGCGGTCACTAGGTAAATGGTTGGTCGGTGGAGTATCTTTTCCTGACACACGCTTATGAGGACGAGAAGGTTTCCTGCGACATTGATGATCCAGAGAGGGATGGAAACCAGCAGGAAGAAAATCAGATGAAGGCCCATGTTACTGTCCTGGGTTGTTACTCGGAGAAATGTACTAGTGGCAATTTTCTGTTCACAATTCAACCGATATCACTAAACTAGTAGAAATTGGAAGAGAAAATGCCATAAAAATCTTTATCTTGGGTTGTGCTGAAATATATTGTAGAAATTCCTGATTGAACAAGAATATCTAAAAGTTTGGATTGTCTGTAAATGATAAGCCTTCTTTATTGAGAAAACATCTAAGTGCAGATCACGAATCTGAAGACCTCACTTATGAAACAACCATCACGCACTGAGCTCAATCATGTCGATTGGATTCCTGGCTCGCAGTATTCGTGCCAGCGAGGAGCTATGACGACGAAAAAATGATGACAAGAGTTAATCTCACGTCTGCATCTCGGAAACGATTTGACTTTCATTAGTTGTGAGAACGCTCCTGGGGGTAAATTGGCTTGTACATGAAAAGAGAGAATTCGATTCGAGGAAATAAATTGTATTGAAGATAACGGTATGATGTAGAAAGTCGCCGATTGCATGAAATCTTTCATCCCTCAGGATATTATGCGTACATTCGTGTAAAATGTATTAAAAGCAGCAGATGGGAAAGCGTCTTTGCTCAAATAGATTAAAAAGTGATTGACAATGTAATCACATCGTGAAGAATGAAGGAAGTAAGGAGTAAGAGTAAAGTGATTAAGGATGAAGAATCATAGGATTAAGTTAAAGAATCAAGGAACTAAGGTAAGGAATCAAGGGACTATACTTAAGAATCAATGGAGTAAGGTGAAGAATCAACAGACTAATGTATTTCCCTTTTGGTAACTCTTTTCCCAAAAAAATATTTTTCTTTTTCGCTTTCTCATTTACCTCATTTTTCTTTTATTCTTGATTATTTTTAAGCTTTTCCTCTTTTTCGATCATTCTTTTCCTTCTTGTTCTTCTCTCTCATCTTTCTTTTTTTCCTTTTTACTACAACGTGATGAAAATGGGCATGTCTAATGACCTCAAAAACGTCAAAATATATCCGTTCCACAAACACCACGTACAAAACGTCCAACGGTGATGAAAAAGTTGAATTTTGTGAAGAAATTAAGTACCGTTAAGGTAAGTTTATTAGAGAAACAAAAGTGCTATTTTGCGAGGATGAATAGGCAAAAATGTTGTATCCCATAGCTTACAAAGACAGATTGTCTGTTAAAGAATACCACACACCCTAACTCAATTGTTATGAACTTAAATGTCCCCTGTCATCAAAATGTATGTCGACTTCTATTGATGCAACATAATATGTACATAACAAAATCACTAACTGTTCAATAGAAAATATGTGTCCTATATTTTCAAATAATTTTTATTTATTTTTTTCTCAGCACTGATAAGCCCCGCCTCCAAAATATCCTCCAACTCAAGATTCCCCCTGTGACATCATCAAAAATAGAAATTAGCAGGATAAAGCAGAGTTTATGCACAAACTAAACATTGCAATGACTACCTCCACCTGCCCACAAGATCATCACATGTCTTCATACAATACCATCTAACAACCTTTCATGTGGGAATAAACGTTTCCTTATGTCAGAAATGTGCTAGCCATGTGATGCTATTATAAGCACCTGCAGGTAGTCATTGCAATGTTTAGTTTGTGCATAAATTATGTCTAATATCCTGCTAATTTCTACCTTTCATGATGTCACGGGGGAATCTTGAGTTGGAGGATATTTTGGAGGCGGGGCTTATCAGTGCTGAGAAAAAATAAAGAAAAATTCTTTTAAAATATAGGACACATATTTCCATTGAACAGTTAGTGATTTTGTTATATACATATTAAGTTGCATCAACAGAAGTCAACATATATTTTGATGACAGATGCCCTTGAAACGTTAAATGTGCACGAAGGGATAGCACCTTCCTTGAGATCCCAAAACTATTAACAGACCACACTCCGTGGGTTCTAAGCCCAAAATAGAGTGTGTATGGGGTACGGGGATGAACGATGTGCACAGGCGGTCCCACCTTACATGCTCAATGGGTATAGAGTACGGACGTGTGACGTCATTTGAGCACTATTGTAAACACAATTGCTTCTAAACTGTGCAGGTAGAGCAAGCAGCGGTGATCACAGCGGGGACTCTAATTGAAAGTGCCCGACACTAGCCCCGATAGAAAATATCGGTCTAGGTAACTTCTCACTGGTTAATGCTGGTGTGATTTTGTTTAGAACCAGTTATGTTGACAACGTGCTTACGCGACAACAATTATTCGGTACTCTATATTGCGCTTTCCCCAATAGTGTGTCTGTGGAAAGAGGCCAAGCGCAGGATAGCTCAACATCGTTTAGGGCGAGGCGTTGATAACATATTTCTTACACTATGACCACCGGCAAAGTACCATATGCTAACTATAGATTGAACATTTTAAACACAACAAAAAAAAGTAAGTCCCCCCCTAAGCAAAATAGCAAAAAATTTTGAGCAATATAATTTGGGAAGAATGTTCCTTGACTTATTGACTAACTTCCGTGTGAAAATCGCATTAATTTACTTAGTCACGCATGAGTGAGCACACTTTAAAGGAAAAAAATATAACTTTTCAAAAGTCAAAAGGGTGATTTTGCGATTCTGTCATATGAATTTTTAATGAATTCCATTTCTGGTGCATAATTTATGTCCTTTCATTGTTTATCATCCATCTCTGGATGCACTAACACCTATCACGACACTTAATCCATTGTTCTGGTTGAGTGAGCACCGTTTAAAAAATACTCACCCCCTTGGGTTTGAAAATTTAAAAAATCATTTATTTTTGTGAAAAAATAAGAGTGTAGATGTTTTGACAAAGATGAAACATGACCTATTATTTGAACATAAGAAGTCATTTCGAGTGAATACACTTTAAAAATTGCACAAGAAATGCTAAAATGTACTGTTAAAACGGCATGAAAAATCACCCTTCTGACTTTTGAAAAGTGACAATTTTGCCTTTAATGTGTGCTCAGTCAAGCATGAGTCTTTGGATAAATGTGCACCGGAGAAAAAAGTGGGAATTAATATGAAGTATTCCTTCTGCTCCCAATAGCATAATGCTCAGGTGAAGCTATTTGTTTTTGTTTCAGAATTTAATTTTGTGAGGATCATGCGAGTTAAAATTTAAGTTAAGAGTGACTTTATACTGGATAATTTAAAATACTAAGTGCAAATGGTCTAGCTATCTATTTTAGTAATTGGCAATGCAAACTAGTTAATAAACGAATAGAGGATGTGAATAAGTACACATTGTGAACCATTCGAGTGTGAAGTTATTTTACTATCTTAGCATTCGTATTGGATGTGTGTGTGGATTCTCCTTCCCAAGACTGTGCAATATAAATCGATATGTGCTAAAATAAGCGAATGAAAGAAAGCCATCATTACATTTCATTTTACAATTAATGTAACACTTACTTCTGCGGTTTGCAGCCAATTTGAACACAATATAACGTCTCCTTTAGAATTGTGCTATGGTATTTTCTTAATTCTTTCAAATCATAACCTTAAGTACTTAACACACTGTCAGGACAATAACTATTCACCAATGTCTCGAGAAAACAATACATGAGTTATCTTTTCTAAAAAATACATTATCTGGGAAAAGTACACTTGTTACCATGTATATCACCAATATCATTGACAAGTGTAATGTGCACATTCCTTATCAACAATTCAATTTGATCTTGATAGTTATTAACACAGAATAAAGGCATTTGCGGATAAACATGCAAAGCACAAATTTAATCGCCCTCTGAATATCTTTCGACATTTCATATGACATCAGGTTTGAAAGAAATGTTGCGTTTGTAATCCTTTTGAGGATTCATTTTCCTACCGTAGCTCAAATATGCAGTGACCTTGCCTTGTAAAGCTTAAAAACATCAACAACGAATTCACATGTGTTTCTCCCGCGTTCAACATGTTAAATTTGTTGTTAAGTTCTCTTTATAGTTTGTCAACTTCTCCCATCAATGCACCTCGAACCTTTCCAGTTGGTATGAGCTTTTGTCGTCAAGTGCTCATGGATGAGACTTTGGTGACCTTTGACTTACTCCAAGTGACATGGAAGGCTTGTCTTTGAGCTGAGCGAGCGAAGCTGTGCACTAAGCCAATTGGGCGTTCGAGACCTAGTAATGTAGGGGTTAAAGTAACGATGGTCGGAAACGACGAGGAAGAGGCCCCTTCCTTGGTGGGCGTCACAGATGATACTTTGTCGAAGGAGTTGGCCTCTCCGTCACCCCTGGATTTATATTTGTACCAAGTTTCTATGCCAATCATTTCAGTAATTCTACCACAAAACTAAAGCGCAAGTGATCCAGCATTTGAAAGAGAATACAACGGTGTACAAAGATGAATATTTTTTAAGCAAATAGCGAAATTGACTCGCATAAAATGCTCTCATTACACACTTATGGTCACATCGTCCCCATAAACTCTATTGCGAAGCTTTGTAAATAGTTTCTTGAAAGCGGACTGAAAGTCTGGATACTGCCTAGCATATACAATGGGATTCACGGCTCCGTTGAATGTTACTGAAACAGTGAAAATGGTTACCATCACTCGCTTTTGTATATCTACGTTCTCATATGATCGTGCAAGTAGAATCAATACTAATTGCGTAGGCAGCCAAGACAGGGTGAAGCAAAAGACGATGATTATGATTGCTTGAGTTGCCTTAAGGCTATGAACTCGGGCCGGTTGTGCAATGGGTATGTCTCGTCTGAACGCCACATTGACACGATTGGCTACCTTCTTGACACGAATGACGAGGAGAATGTTAACCGCGGCTAGGCACAGTACCAGCGTTCCCCCCAACATGTTCATTGCGAGGATAGTACTGTCACTCGGAATTGTTAGACACGAAGCCGCGCTAGCGTTATTGATACTGGACGAAAATGGATACCATGACACTTCTTGAGTTATACTGAACAGCCACAGCCCACAAGTAATGACAAAAACTTTCCTGGACGTAAGCCAGTTTCGATGAAGCACAGGCCAGGCGACTGAGCAGTATCTTTCTAGGGTCAACAAAATCCAATGTAGGATTGAGCACGTCATAGTGGTATCATAAAGGGCGTATAAGACGAATTGCCCACCCGGGCTACAAGTAACCTCGTCTTCTACAAAGATCATGTACGATGCGGGAGCGAAGCCCAGAAGAGGAAAACTGATGTCCGCAAGGGACAGTGCGGTCACTAGGTAAATGGTTGGTCGGTGGAGTATCTTTTCCTGACACACGCTTATGAGGACGAGAAGGTTTCCTGCGACATTGATGATCCAGAGAGGGATGGAAACCAGCAAGAAGAAAATCAGATGAAGGCCCATGTTACTGTCCTGGCTTGTTACTGGGAGAAATGTACTAGTGGCAATTTTCTGTTCACAATTCACCGTTATCACTAAACTAGTAGAAATTGGTAGGGAAAATGCCATGCAAATCTTTAACTTGGGTTTTGCTGAAAAATATTGTACAATTTTGTAACTGATTGAACAAGAATATCTAAAAGTTTGGGTTGTCTCTAAATGATAAGCCTTCTTTATTGAGAAAACACGAAAATCACGAATCTGAAGACCTCACTTATGAAACAACCATCACGCACTGAGCTCAATCATGTCAATTGGATTCCTGGCTCGCAGTATTCCTGCCAGGGAGGAGCTATGACGACGAAAAAATGATGACAAGAGTTAATCTCACGTCTGCATCTCGGAAACGATTTGACTTTCATTAGTTGTGAGAACGCTCCTGGGGGTAAATTGGCTTGTACATGAAAACAGAGAATTCGATTCTAGGAAATAAATTGTATTGAAGATAACGGTATGTTGTAGAAGGTCGCCGATTGCATGAACAGTGCGGTTACTAGGTAAATGGGTGGTGGGTGGAATGTCTTTTCCGAACACACGCTTATGAGGACGAGAAGGTTTCCTGCGACATTGATGATTCAGAGAGGGATGGAAATCAGCAGGAAGAAAATCAGATGAAGGTCCATGTTACTGTCCTGGCTTGTTACTCGGAGAAATGTACTACTGGCAATTTTCTCTTTACAATTCAACCGATATCACTAGTAGAAACTGGTAGAGAAAATGCCATACAAATCTTTAACTTGGGTTTTGCTCAGTTTTTCAACTGATTGAACAAGAATATAAAAGTCTTGGTTTGTCTCTAAATGATAAGCCTTCTTTATTGTGACAACATCAGATCTGGAATCTGAAGAGTTATATGAAACAGCTATCATGTACTGACCTCCAGTGACCGAGTTCAGTTTGACCTGCTGCAAGAGGCAGATATTGAGGACTTTAATTGCATCTATCAACAGTTCAAATACGAAGGAAGTGATCAAAGTCGGCGAAGTGATCATTGGTGGTTCGATTTGCGCCTCGGCCGCAACACCGCGGGTGTTCCCCTAGCGCGCTCAATGATTTTCCGCTAAAACGGAAAAAAGCAACTGGAAAGAAATGTAACGCGTACGTACTGCGCTCGCAGTCAAAAAAAATTACGTTACCAGGTAGAGAGCATGCGCAGAAGTGCCAAAGAAGAAAATAGTAAAAACTATCCGGAGCTGAGGCAGTGATAGTGAAATTATTTTGTATTCTGCGAGCATTAATTGACCAATCATGTTCCTGGAATACTCATGAATATTCATAGAAGGGATATATATATATATATATATATATATATACATATATGAGGACCGTATCAGGAAAAACTTGACGGAAACATTCCAGCAGCTCGACCTCAAGATCGTGAACTTCCTTCCTCGACATCACCCTCTACTTGAACAACGGCAAGTACTACCCGTACCGGAAGCCAAATGACCAGCCCATGTACATCCACAAACAATCCAACCACCCACCATCGATCACCAAGAACCTCCCAGCCTCCATAAGCAGACGTACAGCAAGTATCTCCTGTAATGGAGAGACCTTTAAGAAAGCTGCTCTAATGTACGATAACGCCCTGAGATCCAGTGGATTCGCAAAAAACATGTCCTACATGAGTGATCAACCCAGACGAAAAAGGAAAAACAGACAGCGCAACATAGCCTGGTTCAACCCGCCATTCAGCAAAAATGTCTCAACAAATATCGGCTGCATCTTCCTAAAGCTAGTCGACAAACATTTTCCCCCAAAATCAAAACTCAACCGCATCTTCAACAGAAACACACTCATAGTGAGTTATAGCTAATGCCGAACGTCGCCAGCATCATGAAAACTCACAAGAAGCAAGCCCTGAAGGTAGACAGTAAATCATGATAAAAAAAATCAACTTCCGTAACAAACATTTCTGCCCTCTCCAAGGACACTACTTAGCTATCAAAGTCATCTACAACGCGGAAGTAACAACCCTAGAGAACGAGAGAACAACCTACATTGGGCTCACTGAGCCTCCCTTCAAAACCAGGTACAATAACCACCTCCAATCCTTCCGAAACGAAAGGTACCAGAATATCACGGAGCTGTCGAAATTCATCTGGAACCTGAACCGACACAACACGCCGTATAGCATCAAGTGGTCCATCGCCAGCCACGCATATGCTTACTCAAACGAGACAAAGAGATGCGATCTGTGCATCACCGAGACGCTACTGATAATGAACACTATTGCAATCACTGCTGAACTCGTGCCAAGAACTCATTTAAAAAGGCCGCCACCAAAATAAGTTTAAGTTGTGCTTAAAGATCTTAAAGATGCTCTGAAATCACCATGCAAGCACATACAATAACACCAGCGATACTCACCTTTATCATAATTTTATCATAATTTTCAATTCTGTGGCATTTTCGATAAATCGAAAAACCATTGCGGAGTATCGATTACTATCGATTATTATCGTTTATTTGAAAAGAAACAGTTAGCGTAAAATGTTTATGGTACCCTGCGCCCACTTTGTGGGTGACATAGTGTTACGCGCTTTACAATGAATTGCTCAATGGTATTTTTTTTTTAATGTTTAGTTGCCTGATGATCGCAACTCAGGTTGCGTGAAACTCCGAGTTGCACAATACAATTACAATTCAATTCGTTTATTTCCACAACTTGAATTTAAAAACAATACAATCAATGCAAGAGATATCACAAAAATACAAGAAGATATCACAAAAATACAAGAAATACAGTAAAGGAGGTACATGTAATACAATTCAATGTGGAGGGAAGAACAAAGGCCATTGACCTATCAAAGGTTCTTCCCTACAATCAATTACATTAAAAAAATACATATACATAAACGAACAAAAACAGTCGATACAAATTGCATACAATGAATTAAGAAAGTTTATAACACACACAAACATATGGTTTAACAAATGGTGGGATATGTTTGATATAAATGGGTGGGCAAAGTTATATATATGAATTAATGATATTTGCTTTTAGTTGACGAATGAATATTGATAGTGAAGAGCATTGGGTTTGAGACTTTGGGAGGTTATTCCATGTAATTGGGCCAGAATATTTTATTGTGCTTCTTGACAGCTCATATTTATAATTTGGTACTCTAAAATCTTCAGATTGTCTGGTAGAATATATAACCATATTTTTATTTTGAACAAAATAGGAATCAAATAATGATGGTTATTTTTCGTTTTTGAAAAGATACATAAAACGAGCTGTCTGAACAACATATAAATCATACAATTTTAACAACTTGAGTTTTTTAAATAACGGTCCTGTGTGTACACGAGGCTTGGAGTTTGTGATAATCCTAATTGCATATTTTTGAAGTGTTATAAGCCTACTGAGGTGAGTCATGGCACAATTTCCCCAAATTATATTACAGTAAGTAAGATGTGGTAGAATCATAGTTTGATAAAGCTGAACAAGGATACTAAGTGGTAAAATGTCCTTAAGTCTATTTATTGCACCAATTCCTTGTCTTACTTTTGTGCACAGGCTACCTATGTGTTCCTTCCATGAAAGTTTATTATCTATTTTAATACCTAAAAACTTTGTTGATTTAACAAGTGGAATCTTACATGAGTTTATATATATATTCACATCATCTTCTACGATAATCTTATTTTTAGGTTTAAAGAGCATTCAACAAGTTTTATCAACATTCAATTTAAGCTTATTTGCAAGGAACCAATTACTGACTGAGCGAAGTTCATTGTTAAAAGTTAAGCACAGGCTATTCACATCTTTACCAGATCAAAATATATTAGTATCATCTGCAAAAACAAAAGTTTGCAGAATTGAACTAGTAAATTGTAAATCATTCACATATAAAAGAAATAATAAGGGCCCTAATGCAGAACCCTGGGGTACACCAATATTTATATCACGATAAGTGCACGATTCATTTCCAATAGACACATATTGCACTCGATTACATAAATAGCTCCGAAACCAATTCAGGGCAATGCCTCTTATACCATCTTATACATACCTTGTTCCATCTTTTTAATCAAAATTGTATGGTCAATGCAATCAAAGGCTTTTGACAAGTCTAAAAACAATCCAAGTAATATTTGTTTATTTTCAAAAGCTTCTGATAGTGTATTTGTGAATTCCATGAGAGCCATGTAAGAGGAATGCCCTTGTCTGAAACCAAATTGTTTTACATATAAAATATCTTTCTTTATCAAATAATCCATCAATTGTTTATAAATCAGTTTCTCAAATATTTTAGAAAACACACATAACAAAAAATAGGTCTATAATTAGTTAGGGTATCCTTGCAACCCCCCTTATGAATAGGAATTATTTTTGCTATTTTTAAACAGTTTGGAAACACACCTTCTTCAATAGACAAATTAAACATATTGCACAATGGTTTTACAATCAGGATAATACACCTTTTTATGATACTAATATTTATACCATCATATCCTGGGCTTTTATTAGATTTTAGACTATTTACAATTTCAAGAATATCACACATTTTAACAGGTTTTAAAAAGATAGAGTGTGAATAATCATTTGGAGGCAAAAAGTCTGTAAAATGTGAAGATGTGGGTGCAATATTTACTACTATTTCAGACCCAATATTACTAAAAAACTCATTGAAAGTGTCAGCAATAACACGTTGATCATAAATAAACTGACCATGCGGCTGCAAAATGCGAAGCTGTATCTTTTCTCGAGTTTTATTTAAAAGCTTATTTATGATTCTCCATGTATCTTTCATATTATTTTTAGCATTTTTGAATTGATTCATATAGTAATTTCTTTTTCTTTGACGAGCTTCCGCATTTACTATGTTTCTGTATGTAGTATACACATTCTTACGATAATCTGTTTGATTTTTAACAAACTTTGAATACAATGCGTTTTTCTTATTGCACATTTTGTTAAGACTTCTATCAAACCATGGCTTCTTATACTTAGTACATTTCTGTTTACGTTCCACAAGTGGAAAACATATATTATATACACAAGTTATTGATTTCATGAACACTTTGAATCTATTATTATCATCACCGTTTTGTAAACATCTATCCCAATCAATTTGGCTTAAGTCTTCACAAAATCTAGCAGTATTTTGATCATTTATCTCACGTTTATACGTAGTTTCAACTTGTATATCTAATTCAAACTTGTAATGACAAAAGATGGGAAAGTGATCACTTACGTCGCACACTATGATACCAGATTCTAAAATTTTTTCAGGTCGATTTACAAAAATGTTATCTATAAGAGATATAGAGTTTTCAGTTATCCTAGTGGGTTTGAGAATCAATGGGGTGAAAGAGTATGTCATTAAAAAGTCAACAAATTTATCTACATCAGAACAGTATGAAGTGTTCAATAAATCAATATTAAAATCACCAGTTAAAATGCATTCTTTATGTTCAGTTGATACCTGAGTTAATGGGAGTTCAAGACAATGCAAACATTCTACAACTGACTGTGAGGGCGGTCTATAAATGGTGGCAAGAACAACATTTTTGTATTTGGTACGAATTTCTATAAAGAGGGATTCAATACTTTCATCAAAAATATCAAGATCATTTCGTCTAATAAATTTCATATCATTTCTTACATAGAAACCGACACCACCACCTCTTTTTCCTTTTCTATTATTACCAATATAAGAAAAAACCATCTAATGAAATAGTTTCACTATCAGAGAGCCAAGTTTCAGACAAGGCAATAACAGAGAGTTTGTTTTTAAAAGATAAAATAACAGTCTCAAAAGTATCAAAATTCTTTTTTAGACTCCTGCAATTAAAATGAATGAAAGGCAGTGTCTTATTAGTCAATGGGATATCATTATATTCATTTGGCAATAAATAGGCAGTTTCATTCAAAAAGTCATCATGCAAGTCTTTTATATTATCATTCTCTTCCATCAAGCGTGTGGTTAACTACATTTACAACTATTGACATGTGTACAGTTTGCCTTCCACAAATAATGTATCTTATGTTTGTTAGAACCATGTATGCAAACACCACGCACAATACACATACATGCACACGGTGAAACACATTAACAGCAATGAAAGGTATGACACAATAGAACGTGCACATAGTTATAAACATTGGACAAAAACAAGGAGTAAAATGTATGGAGCAACGGATTATCATCGTTCAATAAGGTAAGATTGTAATATTTAAATAAGTGAGACAGTTTCTAAGGTAGGTTGTTCCGAGTCAGAATTTCAGTGTTAATGTTTTCTCAGTTTGTGAAGGTCTTCTTCATTTGCGATGAGTTTTGTAATGTGTTTACCTCCACTGGCTGCTACGCTGGCAATGATGCGTCCATCGGTGGACCATGCGGAGGTAACACCAGCTGTCTTCCGTGCTGCGGCCAGGAGTTTCTGGTTTTCGAGAGTGAGATCTTCTACAATGACTATCTGTGTACCTTGCAACTTTTTCCTATTTTGGATGATTTCGCGCTTTTTCCTGTGGGTCGTGAGCCTAACTATGACAGGACGCGGGCGCGCTCTGTCAGCTGATGATGTCCCAGATGTAGGGCCCGGTCCTGATGGTGGCTCGTTGGGATCGCGAGGTCTGCCAGTCCTGTGCGAGCGGTCGATGTCACTCGCTGGGTCGATCGACACACCAAGCTTCTGAGTGATCATGTCAGCGATGAGGGCATCGGTGTTCTCCCCCTTCGTCTCAGCAAGTCCAAAAATGCGGATGTTTGACCTTCTCGAGTACTGCTCAGATCTGTTCATCTCCGCTTCCATTCTGTTTACGGCATGTTGTTGTTGGGTCATCCTCTCCTGCAGTTGTTTTATCTCGTGCTCCCTTTCTTCAAGGTTTCGTTGGATATCAAATACGTCACCCTTTAGCTGCTCAACGGTGCTGAGAAATTTCCCCAATTTTTCCTCAAGTTTCTCCTCAAGTTTGTTTTCAACTACTTTGCCCACTATGTTGTTGAGCAGGTCATTGAATTCAGAGTTTCTTAGAAGATCGTGCATGACCTGGGTGGCTATGGCAACGGTCTGTCTCGAGCTTTTTGAGTTACTGGCACTGGCAGTTGTGGTTTCCAGGTGTTTAGAAGTCATTGTCATACGGTGATAATAGACAAGAGACCAATAGTGATGAATAGACCGCTAGTTCGGAGTAGCACAATGCAATGTCAATGTTGAAAAGGGAGTTACGTCACACGTACGGCAAATGACGCGATGTCGGAAAGACGAAAGTCACTGTTGCACAGTCAAAGTGAATCGTATGGGACCAGTCTAAAGTTGTCGCCTTCTTGCAGATGTCTCATAATAATCTCGTTGCTCCAAATTTCACTTCAAGTTCACCATGTTCACATAATGTCTTCGCAGATCATTGAACAACTTGTCACATCAAATTATCAGACGAACATTTGGTAGACACATTTGACGAAATCTCCATAAAAAGAGTCCAAATTGTCCGCTCACTGATTCGTGGCTTCGTCGGTCGTCGAATTGTTGATTTCCACTTGGCATTGATATACAGTAAACATAAACATAAACAATATACAATAAACATGGCGAATCCATGGCGAATCCACAGTCATCCGTTTAAACTTGTGTATTATTATTTAAAAGCTCTTCATGAGAAAGACTGCGAGCACTCTACATATACAAGGATAGTATTCTTCAAGTATATATATATATATATATATATATATATATATATATATATATATCATTTAAATAAATAAATATATATAAATATCACTGGACTTTTTTCTTGTTCAGTACACAGGTTACCGCCAGGTTCTCGTGCCGCGGTAACATTCTATAGCACTGAACACTGTCCTCTCTTGACAAGCGCGATGTAAGTTTTCCATACGATATCAGCATACATGTGCTAGGTTTGTTGCATGCACTTTTTTGGCACTTTTCACTCCAGCCTGTCAAAACCATAATTTTCCGGATGTGGTTCGTAAACACGTACAATATATTTTGTTTGTAAACACACGTTTTCACCTTTTACATTTTCCCGTCAAAACCTGATGCATTGGCATGCCTCCAGGTAACTTTTTTTTGGAACGTCATGCCTGGTATTTTTGTTTTTTAAGTTTGAAATAGCATTTTTTGTTGTTGTCGTTGCACATTTTATGAATTGAATGATACGCATTTCATGGTCACAGAATTGTGTGCTCATAGTAAGGGGGATTAGTCGGGATCACATACGGCTGCGCCTCGTGTGTATAAACCATGATAGGGTGACCTTGTATTCGTATACATCCAACCACATTTGTGCATCATTTTTTACGAATGATAACCAATTCATGACACTGATAATAAAAATGATCAAGTTGGTTTGAAAAAAACCCCATAAAAACTACGACACGCGAAAAGTTATGGCATTGATTGAATAACACAATCACAGTTATTTAATATGCTGCATAAAATATTTCAATTCTTAAAACTGGCAATGATTTCAGCGATGAAACAGCGATGGCTCATTGGCTCTCTTCGGGATTACTATTCATTGAAAAATACAGTAACTGAATAATTTATTCAACTGACCACTTTAGCTGTTGAACTCTTAATGCGCCATCAATGCTAATTTGTCACCCAAATCGTTAATTCACATAATGATGACGCAGCGATCGACGCACACTTCCATTACATACGAGAAAGTATTACAAGACAAACAAGCTAACGCTGGTAAGGCGGGTCCCAGCACTGCTCCATATATATTTATTTACATTTGTAAGGCTGGCCAAGTTTACCGACACTCCTAGAGCAGTATCCGTTTCTGTAAACGCTACTTAATTTCAATATTAAAATCAATTCGTATGCACTAACTGAACAGATGTTTTATCTGAACACTTCACTTTCGCATGATTATGACGATGAAATTGATACACCGCAACTCATTCCACAAACATGAGGATTAATTTAGTATATCTAGAGCTAGGAATGGATGACAGGGAGGAGGGAGGGGGGGGGGGGCGTGGGAATAAATAACTGAAAGAGAAACTCACAATTACTATTATTTTTGAAATAAGAGAATACCGTTTGGGCTTTTTATTGACTATTGGTAAATGGATGTAATGTTACTGTTTTTTGTATAGCATATGAAAACGCGTAAGGGATTGTGAGTGTGCGTGTGTATGTGCGTATGTGTGTGTGCGTGTGTGTGTGTGCGTGTGTGTTTGCCTGGGGGTTACGTGTCAACATCAAGAATCAACAAACAAAGGAGGTGTGCTGCTGTTCCATTTTGAATACGCCAATTTTCGCCAAGTCAGGGCAGCAACGGTTTGTGGATTGATGCAGGCAGCTAGTTACTCCGAATGGATTCTATCTTACCTGTTCACGAAGGTTCTCCCTTCAGTCATTACTCTCTTGCGTTTGTCGTCGTGAAATTCATATAATGTTGGAAGGAGACATCACTAATTTAAATGATATATAACGTTGATTCTTAGTCCTGCTGACAACATTAAAAGATTGAACTAAACCAGGTAATGTTGACATGGTTAATGTGATATACCCAACGCGACACCTCCCCGCTGAATCTGGGGACTTACAACTTCAAAAGGAGTTCTTTTCTACGACATCTCCACGTCCATGACGTCACAATAGACTAACCTCTCACGTTTGTTCTTGTGACTCCCAACTTGTGAGAATGATGAGGCGTACTTTTAAATTCTGCTGGACATGTCCTGTTGTTTTTCGGACTACGTTTGTGATCTTATTATGCTTAGCGAACTTGGAGATGACCGCCCAGAACCAGACCACCGATGTCACGTGGTTTCTCCCGAACTTCACATCAACACCAACACCGTCCAATATAAGCAAGTATCATATGACACTGCAGTAATATCTCCCTTCTTTCAACCAAATCAACGCCACATGATTACCCTAATTTAGTAAATTTCATTCGATTTTTTTTCATCTAACCACGGTTGAAAAAAAATCCAGTGGCTGTTCTTCCGCATAGAATATGCTACATATGTTTTCTAAGATTTGCCATTTTTCTGCCAATCTCTTATATTTATGCTTATACAGTATTTCCCTAACTTAACATAATAAACGACACGCCTATTTTGATCAAATATGACATAACAGTGCAATTATATTTCCTCTTTCAACCATGTCAACCAACGGTCATATGTGACCGTTGACATATGATCTATTTTGCCACACGTTATGTCCAAAATTGTCATTCTACTATCTAGCCGTTGAATTGAAAATATCATGTGTAGGAAGTGGGTTTTGAGCGACGATCAGGAACACAGACACGGTATGTATATATATATACATATATATACACAGAGACGGGTTAGTGGCTTAGGCGACCCTGATCCGATTGACCGTCAGATTGACAAATTCTCGACACTATACGAATTATAATTTCCTTTGTTGGGTGCAGGTGAGTTTTGAACAATGACAAGCCGCCATAAAAGAGTTGCCAAAGCTGTTGTATATGTATAATTTCTCACATTGATATATACCTTCTCCCATACGTGTACTGCATCAAAGTAATAGCTTTGATCCAGCTGAGGCATGGCGGCTTGTCATTGTTCAAAACTCACCTGCACCCAACAAAGGAAATTATAATTGGTATAGTGTCGAGAATTTGTCAATCTGACGGTCAATCGGATCAGGGTCGCCTAAGCCACTAACCCGTCTCTGTGGTCTAGTGGTTAAGGCACCGGCGTTCAAAGCTGGGGGCCCGGCTTCGATTCCCGGCAGAGACATTTTTTCGGCATCAACAATTTTTCCAAAGGGTAGATAGCTCTGGGGAACCTTGATTTAAGCTACGCCTACCATTGTTCTCTTCATACATTTCTTTCACAAAATATATATATATATAAATATATATAGATATAGATATAGATATAGATATAGATATATAGATATATATTACACCGTATAGAAACAGGCACGAACTATTCGATCATGTAAAATGATTGGTTTATTGTTCCTCCTATACTTACGCAGACATATGGTGAACGTTCATTTGCCCATGCTGCTCCAGTTTTATGAAATAGTCTGCCCTTAAAACACACTTATTTCAAATGTCAAAGTGAATTAAGGAGCTCAGTAACCTAATTTCTCTCTTCCTTTTTTTTCTTAAAGCCCACAAAGACATTCTTATGCATATATGTTATGCGCCATGTAAATTGTTAATTATTATTATCATGTAAAGAATATTTTGCCACACATTATTTCCGAAGTTGTCATTCTAGTATCCAGCTGTTAAATTGAAAAAAAAAAATACTGTGTAGGCAGTGGGTTTTGAACGACGATCAGGAACACAGACACGGTATACAAGGAATGAGTAATGGTAAACTCAACGTCGTCTTGTTCTTGTTCTTGTTCTATATACAGGCGAATATCCGTGACAGTTCAGCCAATATTCTTCAAAGGGGATATATATAAAAAAATACAATCTTGATTCCAAAGAATGTTTATAGCTTTTGTCACTTTGACAGTATGGTTCAAGTTTTCATATTATGATTATGCAATGCTTAGAATTGTGGCCTCTTAGGAAATTTATACGATACGAATGAAATTGGCAAAGTCGTGATAATTCTGAAAAGAAATAGGACAAAACGTGACCACGCTGACTCTCACGTCTCTTACTCTCTAGCCAAGTCAGTGATTATTTGTTTTCTATGATACGTATTACACACACACTTTCCCTACATTCAATGCGTGTCTTTATGATTATTGAAGAAACGATTTCAGCTACGTTTTGAAAAAAGCAAGGTATTCTTACAGTTTCCTTTCCCTCTTGCATAAATATTTGTTTACCGCTTCCTTCTTTCGCTCCATTTTCATTCGCCTACTTTTGATATTAGTTTCTTTTTTTCGTCCTCTTTCTCTCGACCTTCTTTTTCTTCTCATCATCCATTATCTTATAATTGTAATTTTCTCTTTGTCCTTTTATCACGGTTTTCCTCCTCTTACCCTGTCTACGTTTCATACTTCCTTCTCCTGCTTTCAAATATATACTGCTTGCACTTCCCCATACTTGCATGTCCTCTCACCTCAGGAAGTTTGGAAAATCTTGGAAAACCAAAAAGGACAGATAGACGGGTACAATAAGGAATTTAACAAATGAATTTGAATACCAATCTGAATACATAAAGGTGCAGGTCAGCGGGAGGTTGAGCTGATCTAGAAACTAGAAACTGAGCTTGTTGGCACAGCATGATTGCCTACGTCTCCAGATACGACATTAAGAAAGATATATCGTCTCACTCCATTTTCATGATGTTCTTCTCGTCGGTTCCCCCGTGCAATCTTCTCCAGCTCCTACGGCCTCTGGCTGCTACCATCCAGGGTACATCAGCCATGGTTGGGTCAACCCAGAGCCTGCCGACTCCCCGATACTCCAGATCGGGGAGTCTGTCACCTTCGATTGCTCGGAGAATTACAGCCTCTCAGGTCCCGATACCATCACGTGTTTCTTTGGTTTCTGGAACAGCTCATTTCCTCCGGTTTGTGTGGGTAAGTATATTGAGTTGAGGAGGGAGTTTGTCAGCACAGATTGTATGTTGTGAACATTCTATCGATATCAAGCGATTAAACAGTTTCTCGAGTACATCAATTTTCCTTGACACGAAACTACACAGCAAGAGAGATAGAGAGAATGAGAGAGAGAGAGAGAGAGAGAGAGAGAGAGAGAGAGAGAGAGAGAGAGAGGGGGAGAGAAAGGGGGGGAGGGAGGGAGATGGAGAGGGAGAGGGAAATGTACGTTACCACGTATCAATCTTCTTATACTTGTCTTTTTTCAATTTTGTGCACAGAAAAATGCACATCCTATATGAGCCTGACTTCAAAGGAACACCTTGTCCTGCAGTCGATGAATGCAACCACACTGCTCGTCACGTGTTCCCGTAACACTATTCTGATTGGCTCAAGCATGCTCCTCTGCGTGGAAGGGCAGTGGTTCCCGGATTATGATCAACTATACTGCGCGAGTGAGACCATATTCAGAACGTCAATAAGTCGATCACAAACATTCATTTTTCATTAAAAGGACTGAGATCAACCTTATATCGCCAAAATGAGGAGCTTTGATTTATCATTGATCGGTCTCTTGTATAAACGTCTATATACCAAGAAATAAGTATATTGTACGTGATTGGGCTTTGCATTTGACATGTTTGATGGGAAGAATGCTAGATTTAAGACCCGTGTGTTGAATGTGATACGTGTTCCCAGCCAAGAAACAATTAATGTCGTCACATCCTATCTTGGTATTATCTGATCAGTTTCCCCAAACTTCCGTAATAGTTCAACATTATATCCACTCATAGTATGTCGCCGATATCAATGCAAACCCATCCTTTCATTCCTTCCTCCTCAGAACCATGTACAAACTTCACAGCGCCATCTGGAGTTCAGGTCAGCCCAGCTCACAACACCACGGACGAGATTCCCCACGGGCAATCCTTGACGATGGAGTGCCTCTACAACTCCAGCCAACCATCGGGCGAGCTGCGGTGCGATGACGGGCAGTGGTTGGTGCAGCCCTGGGATTGGCGATGCGACGAGCCGGTTGTACCAGTCGACTGTGCGACCACGCTAGCCCCTGTTAATATCACGTGTCCACAGCCAGGTGCGTGTGGGTGGGGATCGGTGTTTTGTTTGTTGCCACACTGCCCCATATAACCCCGATAGTCGTAATACCGAGTCGGACTTGTTACCGCATTTCAAGATATGATTGGATGTAGGAATAAATAAACTATAAAATCAATCAATCAATCAATCAATCAATCAATCAATCAATCAATCAATCAATCAATCAATCAACCAACCAATCAACCAACCAATCAATCAATCAATCGATCACTCAATCACTCAACCACTCACTCACTCACTCACTCACTCACTCACTCACTCACTCAATTAATCAATCAATCAATCAATCAATCAATGAAATAGGCCTATTTATTTGGGAGGTTCATCATGCAGACAAATATACCTCACCTTTACAATGTACTTTGCGGGAACATGCCCACGACTCGTCGAGAAAAAAGTAATACGTATACATTATCCGCCACACATACAAAAACTAGAGAGGTGTTAGGAAGGAGAAGAAACTCGAGCATAATATATTCAAACAACTGTATGAGTTCTAAAGCGTGCTCATGAATGTCAAAAGCATTCCATAATCATGACAATTGTGATTTTGTGACATGAGAGGTGCTCTCCCCAAAGTTGAGAACAATTTCTTTTCGAAAAATTGCATTTTCCCAAAAAGATATGCATCCTTTTACCTGTGCCTATGATACGTCATTAGAAAAACGTTTTTACACACATTCCTGTACGAAAAAAAAAACTTAGTTGTCAAAAACAGAAAATAGCAATTTATGGAATTATTTTGTAAACAACATATGGGAGAGCACCTCGCACGTGACGTCACAAAATCAAAAATTTAAAACCAAATAACTTTCTTTTCCTTTGACCGATTGTTGTCAAACCTTCACTAATATATTTCTTTCATGTGCCTTCTTTCATTGAAACCAAAATAATTTCAGGGTGATCTACTCCTTTAATTTACAGCTACTTGTCAGCCGTCCTACACCGACCTGATGGCTACCAAAAATAACACCACCCGCCTGTCTCCCACCGACGTAGAGGGCATACTGGACGTTTGGTGTGCCGTGAACATGACGAAGTTGATCGGGTCAGACACACTGCGCTGCGTGGACGGGCAGTGGTTTCCTAACTACGATGACGTATACTGTGCGAGTGAGTCTACCAAAATTTAATGTTAGAACACCAATTTCTAGATATGATGTCGATCTCTACACGTAGTCCTTGGATCGGCTTGATCACGTGGTTGAGTGATAAACCGTAAGAATCGTGTAAGACATGGTTATTCTTTGTCAGTGTGCTCACATGTAAAAAAATATCAAATGAAGACTTCGTCTTCCTTGCATACGTATTGGCTCTGTAAAATGAATGTATTCAAGCAGTAATAACAATGTGGTACTACGACATATCGTATTTATGTTTGTAAAAACCAAACGGTAACAGTTGCAAATAATTGTAGTGAGCATAAAACGCTTTATGTCCTATATGAGTCGTGCACAACATTGATGCAGAACTGAACATATCTAACGACGTCACAATCATGACAAGAATGACTGTCATTTTGAAATTATACTTCTGCTCTTAAAATCTCCTTGTTAACAAGGTTTTCCAACACCAACCGAACTTAACCGGATACACATTTTGATACAAACATACATACATACATAGTCTACGAAAATCTTTGATAAAAAACGTCCCGCGGTATTGGTGAAATATCGCCATCTGTTGACAAATAAAGTTACATGACTTGTATAACCATACATGCAGATGACAGCGTTGTAACCCATTTTGTCAGTCAACATTGTGGCTAGTGTGCTTGGTGTGAATCAATGAGGCTGAAATGCTGAGCTCACGACCTACAAGGCAGGCGAAAACACATGCGATACAGTGTCATTATAACGGCCTTTTCCTGCAGATAAAGATCTTTCGTAGACTAAAACTGCTGCAGGCTTGTATCCAAATGTGTATCAGGTCATGTTCCTTTGATGTTGAAAAACGGCCGGGAAAAACGGGTTTCACGATGTAATGAAATCCTCGATCGTCTGCAGATATTGCGACAAAATATGGCCATTGCGACAAAATATGGCCATTGCGATGTCACAAAATTGTCAACAAGGAGATATCAAGAAAAATATACTTTCAAAGTGACAGCCATACTTATCATGATTATGACGTCGTTAGATATGTCCAGTTCTGCATTAGCCTAGGTACTATAGGCTGTGAGGTGCATGGATACAACACATATAGTCTGTTAACAGCTATGTCTGGTAACGCAGACTATGCCCCGATCCCATTCTCAAGCTATGACGTTATTAGGGCGTAGTCTGTGTTACCAGACATAGTTGTTGACAGACTGGGTTGTTCTCATGCACCTCACAGCCTCTAATTTCTAGGCTAGTTCTTCATCTATGTTATGCGGCGTCTATGTAAAGCGCCGGCATCAGGGCACCCATCTGTAACATATTTTATTCTACTTGCCGCGTTTTTTTCACAAGCAATTTTGGAAATGTATGCACCATCTGTACAGAAACTATCACTATACGGGTCGACTGCTTTCATCATGTCGAATGGTATGTTTATCAAGTACCGTCCAATGTGTCCTCTGTTTGATCGCCAGATCCATGCTACAGTCCGAATATCACGGTACTCCAACACGAAGGAAGCGGGTATGTTGCTTTCCTCCCCACGCCCTTGCCAGATGTATACTACTGGCACGGAGACGTGTTCTTCATCTGGTGCTTTCAAGTCGCCCCGCCCCATGGCACCGATCTTGAGGAGGATGCCGTGCAGGCGGCGGGAGGAGTAGCGGGAGAGCTGCGATGTGACGACGGGCATTGGAGTCTGCAGCCGTGGGACTGGCGATGTGATGGACCGGCCTCAACCCTTCCGCCTCCTTTGAACACGACCACCTACTCTCCAGAGCCTTTTAACTCCACCCTCCTGCCCGAAGAGAATACAACGTGCTTAACAACAGGTGTGATGGGACGGGGTGGGGAGGGAGAGAGAAGGAGAGAGAGAGAGAGAGAGAAAGAGAGAGAGAGGGGGGGGGGGGGTGGGGGGTGGGGGGGTATGGACGTTGGGTGATTGTATATGTATTTGGGTCTGTGTATTCATTCATACTAAAATGAAATATATTGCTAGACATCTCTATCCTCCCTTCGTTCTTTACAAAGAAAAGCAAGAGGAAAGATAAACAGGGAAAGTGGTGCTCTTCATCAATATTGATTATAAGGTTACTTAGAGGAGGGACTTTATAGCCTGATAGGCAGTTATCGCGCTAAAGAGACGGAAAGAGAGACAGAGAGAGACAGAGAGAGAGAGAGAGAGAGACAGAGAGAGAGAGAGAGAGAGAGAGAGAGAAAGAGAGAGACAGAGAGAGAGAGTGAGAGAGAGAGAGAGAGAGAGAGAGAGAGAGAGAGAGAGAGAGAGAGAGAGAGAGAGAGAGTGAGAGAGAGAGAGAGAAGAAAAACCAAGGCGTGAGAGAGGGTAGGAGAAGTATGGACGGAATGTAAATATTTTGGCTGTTACTCGCATTATTCATCATACGTGTATAAATCTTATAACGCTTATCGAAACTTGTAAGAAAATCCCCAGCCTTCTTTCTTTCCGTCTTAACCTTGGTAGGTAGAAAATATCTCTTCTCATTATTGCGTCACACTGTCTTGTTAGAAACACCAGCCAATGCAACTTGGAACGCGACGATGTACGCCGCGTCGGTCGTCATCGCCCTCGGCTCGGTCTCTGGCTTGCTGCTCATTGTCGTCGTGGTGATGGCGTGCTGTCTCTACCGGATACACAGGTAAGGAGCACAGATGTAATTTTCAGGAAAAATTCAACTGTAAAGTTTGAACAAATGTAGAATGAAAAAAAAACATGCTCAAAAGAAACATAAGCCACATATTCGTTTTTCAGAAATTATCTATTCAGTTGAATGGAAGTTTTGTCCGCAGCGTTGTAGTCTTGCAGCGATCTGTTGCCCTTGACACCGTCAGTTACTTTTTCGAAATGTAAATATGCCTCTGCGGAAACATGTGCATGTATGGGTGTTCTTGTTTGTGCCTGAGTGTATGTGGATGCCTACCTGTAGTTATAGATCCTGTTAAATATAATGCACTGTTGCTTCCATTCTCTTAAACTTTTGAGAATTGTCAATAACAAATCCCAAGAGGGTAACGATATCCATGTATAAATGATTTTATATTAATTTCAGGTAGTCATGGGATGTGGGCGGGGAAAGCGTAAGTTTTTTTGTTTATAATACCGGCATCTTATTTGGCATATCAGGGAACGTGATTAAACTAACCTACATGCCCATGAAAGTAATTTACAGTATATTTGCTTAATCTTAAAATGTATGTAGGTATGAAGGGCTAGGTAGGAGGCTGCATATCCAAGGCAATTACATGAATTATTTGAGTATGCTTTAAGTGTTGCTTGTTAAAGCCCCTGTCCCACTGTTGCGTGTAAGCGTTGCGTATGACTTGCGTGCTTCTTACCTGCTGGACGCGTGCTAATTACGGTCTACTTGCGTGTATTCCGTGTGACCTGCGTGTCAGGCGCGTTGGTGGCGCGTAAGGGCTCGAAAACTGATCCGTGTTAGTTACGGGCGACATACGAGCGCTGCGAGTTACCTGCGTCACAACTGCGTGTTACATGCATGAGAGTTGCGTGCAAGTGCGAGCCTCTCAGAACGTCATCATCTTGGCCGCAGCCGACCCTCAACTAACCAGCCGGAAGGAAGTACTGTAACTGACCCTTAAAATACACGCAATTTGCTCGTATATGCATCGCACCACACCCGCAGAAATTACCAGCTACACGCATGTTGGCAGTATGGTCACCGTTCCTTGCCAGTAAAACGCCCGTATTATGCTAGTAGAATACCTGCAGATGACTTGCGTTTTCCGGTGCATAGCCACAGATCCACGGGCAAGTTGCGTACTTCATGCGAGTTAACTGCCTGTGACTTGCGGCCGCTACGGGCCTCCTACTGGTGTTCTGCGTGGACCTCTGCGGCCAATTCACCGCAACTCACCCGGAGCAAGTTTTGAACATGCTCAAAACTTGGTTGCGGGTATATCGGACTTGCGTGCGCACCTGCGGGCAGGTACGGGTAAGATACGTGCTAGTTACTGTCACGTGCGGGCTATCGATCTGCGGGGACCTGCGTGTGGCAAAAATTGTCCCTCGCAAGTCACACGCAACGCTTGCACGCAATAGTGGGGCAGGGGCTTAACAAGAAAGCATGTCGGAGTTTTGTGGTTTAAAAAATTATAAGCAATATCATAAGGATGAGTATCAGTAATAGTAGGTCTTTTTGTATTAGTACACAAACACGTTTGATATCAATGAGCTTTGTCGCTCGCATTTCCTTAATCTTTAGAATAAATGCTGGCACAAAGAGAATGAAGAAATCTGGATTCAGAGACCAGCTGAGCATCTTCCAAAGACCCCGAGGCACCGTCCCGCCGAAGCTTCCCGAACGCCCGAGCACGGTCGGCTCCGTCGGTTCGTTCCACTTCGACGATATTCCGAAGCTGCCGGGGCAGAAGATCGCCGAGGAGGATGAGGCGAGAAGGAAGAGAGAGGAACGGATGCAGATGGAGATTTATGAGCAGATTGCGAGAAAGAATGATATGGACCTACCGGAGTACATCGATGTATTTCCGGTACAATAGCGAGGATATAGAGTACACAATACCTAGTATCTCCCGGAGTATATTGATGTTTTCTCGATACAATAGCGAGGATTAAGAG
Organism: Arbacia lixula; assembly: GCA_963669155.1. NCBI lineage: Eukaryota > Metazoa > Echinodermata > Echinoidea > Arbacioida > Arbaciidae > Arbacia > Arbacia lixula. Next base: position 10,874,418 of record OZ022580.1, read on the forward strand.
TACACAATACCCGGTGTATCTAACGGAGTGGATGGATGGATTTACAGTACAATAGCGAGATTAGGTACTGTGAACGATACGCGACTGCGTCATTTCCACCTGTATAGTTCACCCTGGAGATAAGTTGCTTTCAATAAAAGCAGAAAGACAAACAACAAAACAAAAACATATTAGTGAAGGTTTGACGAAAATCCGTCAAAGGATATGAAAGTTATGACCTTTTAAAATGTCAATTTTCTGACGTCCCGTGCGAAGTCCTCTCCCATATGTTGCATACAGAATAGTTCCATTAATTGCTCTTTTCTGTTTTTGACCAAGGAATTATTTTTTTCATGCAGGTATGTGTGTAAAAACAATTTTACAATGACGTAGGAAATGCACATGTAACAGGATACATATCCTTTTGAGAAAAAGCACATTTTCGAAAAAAAAATGTACACAACATATTGGAGAGCAACTCGCACGTGACGTCACAAAATCAAAACTTTGAAAGATCACAACTTTCTTATCATTTGTCAGCTTTTTTTTTTTATCAAACTTTCACTAATAGGTTTATTTCATCATGTGTCTCCCTTTATTGAAAACAACTTCATTGCAAAGGTGAACTATCCTTTAAAAGTATGACATACAATTTCCACACGACAATCACAGTCGTGGAACTTTTATACACTCTAATAACGAGGAGAAAGAGTCCAAAATACCCCACGATGTATAACAAGTTTATTTGTAAGTTCAGAGTGTTCTCGATGATTTACAAAAACGGCAAGAATACAGTACATACAAATGATACATTCCGTTACCATTGTTATCTCGCGGTTCTAAGATGACGTAAGTAAACATTGTAGACATTTCAATACAGGCAAATCAACTAGCTGTACTATGGATTCGTTGTGACAATCATGCTAAAATATTCGAATAATTTAAATGGGATTAAAATTCAGCACTCTTTTAGTGTGATTATCATAAGAACTATTTGCATATATTGTGTTTGATATTACAAGCCATGATGACAAGCAATATATAGCGCAAATAGAAAATAGCAGGTAATAATAATGATATCGCTAAAGTAGTAATTTTTTTCCCACGATGATCAACATCTTCCGTACTAATAATAATGATATTTATCATGAATAATGATGATGATACACATCTTATTTGGTATACTTCATTTCCTTGTCTTGACAAAGCAAATTGTTACACTTGCAATCCGGCATATCAAAATACAATTGCTTGAAATCAGCTTATATTACACATCTTACATTTGAGCACAAATTCCTCAAAATAGGTTTGAAGACTTAAATTAGATCCATTGCAATTTCCCAGCTGCATATATTCACCCTCCTTAACAATAATACCGAACTTCTTATGATCATGATGATTATGCAATCATATAATGTGCAAAATCATTAGAATATGGGGCAAAGTCAAAATTGAAAAGATGCAAACGGCACTAACTACACTGTCACTGTCGCGCTTTATTGAGGTATTGTATGTGATGTAAATGAACACATGCAGGGCTGTACACTAATTAAATTCAAAGGTGGTCATCAATGACTGAGAACATCAATAGCGTCTGAAATTGACATCATAACCTTAGATATCTTCGTAATATAAGACAATTTTGCGTGTTTTAGGTAAGTACCTGACAAACAATGATATTTCTTTTAGATTATTTCATTTATCCCAAGTATGTGGCTTTCTTGTTTTGTCTGAAAGGTTTCGTCCCATATACATTTAGAACAATATTAAACTATAGCCTTGCTTCACTATGGTTCACTTTTTGCCTCGACATTTAGATCTTAAATATTTGTACGATTTGTGTTGTTTGTTTAACTTGGGGTTAACGATGGGTAAACTTTAGTTCTATCTATTTCCATTATTATTATTGTTGTATTGTAACATTACATTACTGCACATCTGCATTATTTGTATATCGAGCGGAAAAACTAAAAAAAAAATAATTAAAAACAGTAGTACCTGATATCTATAAAGTTTATTTATCTGATTTCAAAAATAGTATCCCACCTTTTTTTTGAAAAATTATTAATTGCAACCTATTCATTAATCTGTATTAGTTTACATTTACGTGTACTTTGTGAATACGTGCACCCGTATTTCAATCTAGTCATTCTCAACCTCTTGATTTGATTGAGATGTACATGATTTCTATGTATATAATAAACACGAATAATTGAAATCTGATGCGTTTGGTTATAAGCCACTAAATACGCTCGCACAAGGAGAGATCCCTTATCTAAACCATGGAGTAGCCCATCATTAATACCGTTGCATGTATGTCGATTGTTGATGGTTGTTGCATATATGTTGATAATATTGTGCAGCGTAATGTTCATAATTCAAGTGCATTGCATATTATGAAACCAGGTTTTGATTAAAGTGAAATAGAAACACAATTTCACGCCACTTTCGCGCGTAACCTCGATTAATCTTAGTAATGACAAGTTTACTCATTTTTTTGTTAACAAGGAACCACGCAGAATAAAGGATGCAGTACCGTGCAATTCGAGAGTGATATGTAAAAGAAAAGTGCGCACAATACTGCTTTTTTCAGCCTTTTATTTAAAAATTAAGTTACATGTACGTATGTATCAGTATTAGATATATGTTTCAAGATATGAATAATACGCACACTTAAACCTTGTACAACAAAATCAAGCTTTTATAAGCACATTTCGGCAAGCTTTCGGCTATTTCACATATCGGGTATCTAAATATAGCATCTGTACCAAACACCGTTCACGAACACTAGGCATACGTAATATTCTGTGCCGTATTTAATGTGCGATAGAACATCCTTAAGTCAGCATATCAACTTAATCTGTCTTTTCCACTAGCGCAGAAAAATAGGCTGAAATTCGAACTTAAGAAAAAATCAAAATATTGTACGCACAGATTATTGACTGAGCATTAGATTTCCGTGGTATATTTTCTCAAAAAAGAACCACAAGATTAGATGCTATTTCAAACAAGTATCAAAACAATGTCAACCTAATATAATCTGTGCTACGAATGAATAGCATACTGGTTATACAATTAGTTTGGTATAATTTTGTAAGCGCCTCAAATTGTGGTTATTTTGAAATGTGTGACCCACCTGCATCTAATTGGCATTTTCAACGCTATCAATATTCATTGAAACGAAATATCATATGCTGAAATAATGGGTATAATCATTCAAATAGTATATATTTTTTTTTTGCGTTACCTGACATGAAAGAACCTTATGTACTTTAGTTTGAGCACCCGTTGCGTTTATATTGTTAAAATTTCATATGAGTTGGCCAAAATCAAAGTTAATGACGTTAGAAATAATTTGGCAGGGGTGTTGCTACACTCATTGGCTAACCTTCATGTGAAAATGATACTGATAGTTCCAGTCATGCATGATTGAGCAAACGCTAAAGGCAAAAATGTGACTTTTTAAAAGTCACAAGAGTGATCGTTTATGCTGTTTTAACAGTACATTTTGGCATTTCTTGTGCGATTTTGTAAGTGAATTCACTCAACCATGATATGAAAATGACTTCTAATGTTCATATAACAGGTCATGTCATATCTTTGTCAAAATATCCAGAGTTTTATTTTTTCCCCCAAATAAAGATTTTTTTTAAAAAGTTTCAAACTCAAGAGGGATGAGTAATTTTTAAACGGTGCTCACTCAACCAGAACAATGGGTTCAGTGTCGGGAGAGGCAGCAGTGGGTAGGGAGATGGATGATGAACAACGAAAGGACATAAATTATGCACCAGAATTGGAATTCATTAAAAATTTATATGACAGAATTCAAAAATTACCCTTGGGACTTTTGAAAAGTGACAATTTTGCCTTTAATGTGTCCTCACTCATGCATGACTGAGTGGATTAATGTGATTTTCACACGGAAAGTTAGTAGGTGAAGAAAAAAATTCTGCCAATTTATGTTGTTCAATACCTCTTCAATAAAAAGTTATGCCATTTTGCTTAGGGGGGGGGGGGGGAATTACTTTTTTGTGTTTAGTCCATAAGTTCGACAATCGATGGACTAAACATGTATAGTCAACATATTTCATAGACCATGAATTAAACCCATGTAGGTATTCACTAACGGTGGACTAAAATATCCATGTACTAAGCAGTCGACTAATTCTAGTTCATGGAATTAAGATAATTTAACTCTAATCCGTAAACTAGATTTTTTTGTCAATTGTACATTTTTTATTTGATAGTACATTCTCTTTTTCATGGATCACCGCTTAAAACTCCTTTGTAAAGTCAGGTCATAATCCTCATCATTTGTAAAAGTCTTTATTTCAAATTCTAGCACTTATGCTGCTTTAGCTTTTAAAAAACTAGAATGAAGGGAGCTCGTGGTGGTATTTTGTTATGCAACGTACGAATTTCCCTCTGTCACTGATGAGTCTACGTCGATGTCGTCCGTCTTGCGCAGGCAGACATACTTCTGCAACGCACGCTTGGCCGCTCGCCTGAACGTCGAGTTCATCAGCGCATAGATGACGGAATTAAACCAGGAGTTGTTGATGAGCAGGTACGCCGCCGCAATCCGCAGTGGTTGCGGGATCTTCACGTGGTCAGCGAAGTGCAGCGACGCCATGATGTTCCAGGGAATGACGGCGATGTAGAAGGTCACCGTGGCTACGAAGACGGCTCGAAGGCTGCGAAGCTTGACGCGGTTAGAGAGGCCGGGATTCCTATTGGCATTGTTGCCCGTTGCGTCACGCGCAGCTGCGGTAGATTTATCCGCGACGACGCGGGAGTGACGCAACGCTACGCGCACGACTTTACAGTTGGCGAACGTCGCAATGCTGATACTGGAATAGAATATTAGAAGAATCACGAGCAGCGAGGGCCGAAAAGAGATGCCAATACCAACTGCGGTAAAATCGGATACACATGAACTTTGGCTCGAGTGGAAATCTGCGCCGACGTTAGTGAAAAGCGCGTTACTGATTGATACGGACGCTAGAATTGTGACAACAATCCTCGCGCGTCGAAATGTGAGAATGGAGAAGTAACGGAGGGGTTGGGTGATCGCGATGTACCGGTCCACTGTGGCGAACGCCATGATCAGTGCCGAATGGTTGAGACAGCCCGTGCAGGACATCGTCCGAATCGCGCACGTGGCCGAATTCTGGAGATGCGGCGCACAGGAGAAAACGAAGCTGAAGAAACAACAAGACATACCAGTAAGAAGGTCGGTCACTGCTAGAGCCTGAAAGATCAGCCGTGGGATCTCCTCAAAGCACAGTGGTTGCTGGTGGAGGACGACCAGGGTGAGCGTGTTCGATAGGATGATGAGGACGGTGGACACTGCGAAGGCGATCGATTGAACAACGTTTGCTTGAGGCGGACTAGAGGCTGGGGGTCCGACGGTGGCATTCATGATCACGTCATCATAGACCAGCGAGAAGTCCACATAGTCACTGTACGCGTACGTTATATTCTCCATGTCAAACTTTGAATGAACGAATGATGCACTCACCAAACATGAAATCAATAGAACAAGTCACGGATGGTATCATGATAGAAGAGTTTTGCATAAATTTAAAAGGAATTTATACGCTCATGTATTCATAAATGAAGTAAAAGGCCATCCACTCTGAAACAAGCGAGGAAATTGGGGAGGTGAAATTATCGACAAACACAAGAACATCAACAGAACATCGGGTATCCTGATAATGGCATGCTCGCTAACTTTGAAACAAGTTGTCTCTCAATAATCCATGTTCGTAATGCATTCACAAAACCTGACCCCTAAGTGCGAAGTAACACTGTACTACAATCACCTGTATCCAGTTGATTGAGCTTCGATGAGTGGGATGCACTCTGAATGTATTAGTTGTTGCTCGTCGGACAAAGCTCGGACAAAGTTGTGAGTTACCAACAGTAGCGTATTCTTTGAACGACATACATACAGTTTGCATACAGACCGAAAATGTTCTATTATAGCGATTTGTTCAAACTCTTTTCAATTTCCAATCACTTTCCAATGGAACGCCGCTTGCTCTTCTTCCTTATTGAATTTCCAGTTTTCTGTCACCACCCGCTTCCTCGGACATTTGATTGTTTTTCTCCGCAAACAAAAGAGGTAGCATGATTGAATGTCGACTTCCGACGGCTACATGTACATCGCGTTTGCGAGATTTGCCGCTTTCCTTTCCCGGAGCAAGTCGTGCGTGATGTTAATGAACGGCGCTCATAAGTTGTGTTTGTTCGCTCATGTTGTCAATTTGAAACTAAATTGAACTGAATTGAATTGCAGTTGTTTTATTTGTCATGTTCGCGAAGCGTCGGTCGTCGCGGCATTGTACATTGCTCTAATTGGATCCACTCATAATTGGCCGGAGGATATGATTAATGGTCTACTTTTGGTTCACCATAGCGTCACCACGTTCGTCGTAAACATCCATATGATGCAGCGTCGAGCTTCATCTCTACCATGGTGAGAAGCTCTGTCGAATCTCGTGCGCTTGAAGGCAATGCGCCGAGGAGAATGAAGCTACGACGAGACTGTGATTGGACGGAACGGATAGACAACTCAATGTCCACTTTGACAGGATGACGTAGGTTGCATCGATTGTTGAAGACTCTCGACTCGGTGAAGCTGCCCTCTTCAATCGCTAAGAACATATCATACTCAATGCTGCTGTCGATAACTAGATGTCCAGGTCAAGTGAGCATCTCAAGTATGAATTCCAGGTTCTATCTCAGAGAGAGAGAGAGAGAGAGAGAGAGAGAGAGAGAAGAAAAAACAATGCGTGAGAGAGGGTAGGAGAAGAATGGACGATAGAGAGAAAGATAGAAAGAGAGAAAGAGAGAGAGAGAGAGAAAGAGAGTGTGTGAGAGAGAGAGAGAGAGAGAGAGAGAGAAGAAAAAACAATGCGTGAGAGAGGGTAGGAGAAGAATGGACGATAGAGAGAAAGATAGAAAGAGAGAAAGAGAGAGAGAGAGAGAAAGAGAGTGTGTGAGAGAGAGAGAGAGAGAGAGAGAGAGAGAGAGAGAGGGGATATAGAGAGGGAGAAAGGAAGAGAGAGAGAGGAGGGAGAGAGATAGAGAGGGAGAGAGGAAGATATAGGGAGAGAGAGAGGGGGATAGATACAGAGAGGGAGAAAGGAGGAGAGAGAGGAGGGAGAGAGAGGGAGAGTGAGAGAGAGAGAGAGGGAGACAGGAAGAGAGAGAGAGAGAGAGAGAGAGAGAGAGAGAGAGAATGAGAATGGAAGAGGGGAGTGAGAGATGTCATGAAGATCTCCGACAATGATTGTTTTTTCCCACTTTTTGGTGGATATCCGGAGCGAAAAAAATATATTGTTTCATCCTCCTCCTTTGGTAGAATGCAAAAAAAAAAATACCAATGCAATTCTGTTCAATATTGATATGTTGCAAAACATGCCAATAGGAACAGACAAATTCTCCATCATTCGACAGTATAATTCTCCAAGGAGTACTGCTTTGTAACTTGCCGTGATATGTGTATTATGACGTTCAATTAGTGCATTTTAATCATAGCCCCCCTCAGAATTGTATGGATTAAATCACCACTGTTTTTTTTTTCGTACATCCCGTATAGTGGTCGTATGAAAATGTATAGATATGATTTATATGAACAAAGCGCATGACTGCCTATAACATTTTGTCATATTTTTTGCTCTGGTTGATTACATCTGATTTTTTTTTTCATTTAATGTAATTAAGACCTTTTCAAATGTTCCTGATTTGGTTATATTATGTACAGTGGCAGGGATTTACATAAACAGTATATGCCACTGAATGAAGACACAGCACTGGTTGACTTGACTTTCGGAATGGGGATAGGCAATGGTGAGGAAGGGGAAAAGGCGCTAAGAACATTAACAAATATCAATCATGTCATCCTCTACCTTCCCTCCCTGCTCTCCCAACTCTGGCTAAATATACCGCCTCCTCTAGCTGCCTCTTCAACCCTACCTTTCTCCCATTTATCTTTCCTTTGAGATTGAGATATGTCACCTCTTCGACTCCAATCAATTTCCCCCTAAAACCCATCCCATTTAAAACAACACTATCTGCATCATATATTGTGTCTCTATAATGGTCGGCAACAGCATAAACATGCACATGGACGACGATTGTTACAGTTGATCGTGAGAATGCTGAACATGTTACATTTGGGCCCGCCCGTTGCCTTTTAAAAATAATACGCCCCCCCCCAATATTGTTTAGACTGACAGACAGTGTCAACATGAAAAAGACAATGTGCATTTTCCCGTTGCCATGCAACGTGGTAACATGCAGATCACAAACATTGTGTACGTATCCCTCTGAATCATTCACGTGATGATTTGAAAGATAATCAAGCGAGATGGTATTTCGCCATGAATTCTCAATTATTCTACTCCCTATCTATATTGAAAATCAATTTCATGAGTACATTTTAATCGTTCAGGTGCGGATTAATATACGTAAAAGCTGGCATATCATATACATCATAATGATTGCATAGCGCCAATTGAATGTACATAATAAATGAATTTACAGGATATTGAGCAGCAAACAAACAGTCTTCCTCTTGCAGCTCATGAACCAATCGCCATGAAAAACCACTAAAGCATTATGAACTGATCAAATAGAATTATCCTCATTATGTCTTGACGTTTTGCTCCGGACAACCCCCGCATTTGTTCAAGGCTATGTCAAACATGAATTATTCAGACGACCAGGAAATGATAGCCAAATCTTCTTCTTTGGGCCTATTATCAATAACAGCAGCTTAATCCCGATTGCGCAAATGATGCATTTTTGTACTACATACACAAATATATAGGCAGCAGTTCGTTGAGAATATGAACGTCTAAGAATTGCCGTCATGGCCGTTTAAATTTAACCAATAAAATAAAATGCAAATAATAGCTTTATTTCTTATTCTTGCAGCATGTGTAATACCACGGATTTTTTTTCCCGCGACGTTCTTTAAGTAATGAAAGCTAACAGTGGAAGATTTAAGTACTAAAAGCCTTGTCAAGCCGCGTATTTGATAGCTCGTCACGGACATAAATATATAATTCCCTCTAATCTCTTCCTTCATCTATACATCCTATCCTCTTATGCTTGAGACTTAACAATGCAATCTCATGTAAAGTGTATATGTGGTAAACGAACAGCCTGTCTTTTTAACAAAAATCAAACGGTTCTTATCATGTCACATACATTTTATAGTCATGCATGCCAGTTAATATCAGTCATGTATTATGATACCCAAGTTCAATGCTGATGGAGTCCCGAAAAATATTTATCTAATCGATGTCCGCGATATAAGGGATGGCACCTCACTGATATGTGAAGTAGGCAGTGAAGATATCCACGGTCATCTTGTGCCCAGTCCCTGACCTTCACCCTCCCAGAGATATATAACTTCTAGACTGGCTTCCAGGATTTTTGACATTTCTAATCCAAACTTTAAAATAGACTCAAGATTCAATTTATTTTTCCATTAAAATCAACACAAACGATAATGCATGAATACAGGTACAATTGGCGTAAAATAACAAACACAACATAATGAACACAATTTATTCATAGAGACAATATTTTTTGTGGGTGAGGGTTAAAAAAGAAGCAAGGCTTGTGAATACTGTACCCCGCATGAAAATGATAGTGAATGATAAAATATGATAATACGTCTACTGCTAAGACTAGTAACTTAATAACTCTACTATTTTCTCAGTGTTTGGGTGGAAAATAAATAGAGAATGACTGAAGAATGACTATTCTACTTCAACTAGACCCAGTTTTTACTAGTGGGATTTAGAAATGCCTAACAGCCTGAAAGCTAGGCCAGTAATTCCTGTTAACTTGAAGGCAGCTGGCAAGCCGTATCAATGGATGATTGTACCTATAGGGAGCATGGAAGTCCTTCTCAGTCTTTGTGTGAGCTGTCAATGACATGAGATTGTGTGAGCTATTAATGGCATGAGATCGGGTGAAATGCAATACATCAAGGCAGGAGCGGGCACAAAGAGAGGGAAATTAGCTGTTTTTAGCAGAAGACAACAAACAGTAGGATAGGAACAACGGTATCAAGGAGGAGAACAAGAACTACGGCAATAGTTCGGAAATATGACCGTGAAAGAACAAAATGGAAATGGGGAATATGAGAGTAGAAAGAAAAAAAAAAGAGAACGAAAGGAGAGGACGCGCTATTGGTGAATAGAGTAAATTACGAATGCGATTCGTCCAGCTTAATTTGATATTCAAACGTATGGACACGTAAATGTGGATTGATGGATATTCAGCTTCTTTTTGTGGGTAAGATGTATATTGAAACACTTAATTTCATTCATAACGTATAAATAGCTACAACATAGAACAACGAAGAAAACAATAAACATGTATTACGTTCAACATGTTCAATGATGCTTATCATAACACTACACAAAAAAAACACGATTTTATTGTTGTTTTAGTTGTTACGTGCTGAGTACATTTTAGGGTTCTTTAACATGTTTAAGGGGAATAGGCAAGCCCAAATTAATCAGTCTCGGAGACTTTAATCTGCGTCTGACCGCATCCATTTTTATTGTGCACACATTCTCTTCAATTGATCCATCAGCTTGTTATAACACATGTTTCAATGGTAACGTAGCTGTTGCTATATTGAGTATGGAAGGCCAACTGTACTACACATGTATGGACAGCTTAGTCTTCTAAGGTCCTTCTGATCAGTGTTAAAGGCTATATGGCTTTGGTATTGTGCAAGATGTTTTTCTGAGGCTTCAACTTTGAAAATGAGGCAGTCCTATACCATTTCCACATCCTGTCAGATCTTGGATCGTTAAACTATTATCCACGAGTCTGTACTTTATATGACATGTGAGATGATGATCAAGGTGTGCGGGAGTCATTGAGCATAGGTGTTGAGCGTTGATTCACCGATGGTTAGTTCATCATCCAGCTCTCTGCGAGATACGATCTTTCGAGCGGCCCGCCTGAAGCGTGCATTGAATGCGAGGAAGATACCGGCGTTCATCCAGCTGTTGGACATCAGCAGAACGCTGGACACGTACCTGGCCATTGGAGTTGCAAAGTGGTGGTCGCGGCTGAACTGTGACGCTGCAACTACGTTCCAGGGGAAGATGGCGATGAAGAACGTGGTCGTAGCAACGATGAGAACACGGAGTCCTTTGAGACGGCGACGGCGATCTTGGGCTTCCTTCTGACCACTGGAACTCTCCGCTAAGTTGGTCGGTACAACGGTGTTCGCGCACCTAGCAAGAGACGTCGCGACGCACATGACCTTCCCGTTGAAGATCATGCTGAGCATAAGAGTCACAGTCAGGATCAACAGGCTTGTGACTAAGCTTGGACGAAATGCCATACGTTCGGAGGTAAAATCCGCGAGACAGAGGTTGTTCTTCGCTACGGTCCGGCCCCGGAGAGTGCTCAAACCACCGTTGAAAATAACGAGGCAACATACCACGAAAATGGCGATTCTAGCGCGATTTAGAGTGACGAGTGTAGGGTAGCGCAACGGGTAGACCACCGCAAGGAACCGGTCGAAGCACGCACAGGTGATGAGCAGCGCGGACAGGTTGGTGAGACCCGTGCAGGCAGCGCCGCGCAGTGCGCACATGGACGAAGAGAATTGCTCCTTCACGCCGAAGATAACTGCCAACATGGTGAGGCCGCAGCAGAAGACGCCCGTGAGGAAGTCCGTGATGGCTAGCACCTTGAAGACAAGCTGCTGCATGTCGTCGAAGCAATTACGGACCTTGTGCAGGATCAGCAGGATAAAGGTGTTACTCGCTACAATCAGCAGGAGGCAGATACCGAGGACAGTGGCTTGCACAATGGTCTGCGCCAATGAGTCTGGCTTCACAGTGCTGTCCAGTCCCGTCATATTAGTCAAACTCTCGTTAGCCGTCATGTTGGTGCTTGAATCGAGAAGTTCCACTTTGGTTGATCGCAGCTGATATCTGGAATGTTCATTTCAAATGCAAATGACAACAATGAGCATTGACCGAATGCGAATACCTATTATTGCTGCTGCAAATATTACGAACGATTTTTGGTTAGTGAGTGGTGACATATGCCATGAACTTTTCGTTTATCATTCGTAGGAAATCCTTTTAAATGCGTGCGTAGGATTGCGTGTTAACAATATTTTCATTGCACTTAAACACTTACAATGACGAGCAAAACTCTATTATGTTGATTATGATATAGATGGGCCTACCATGTATGAGAAAGATACAAAATATTTTTGGGGCACTAACATAATAGATGGGTGGGAATTCGTACGTTTTAAGTGAAAGTAAATGAGTTATGAAACCGCAGAGTTAGTGTCTTTACATTCAGGGACGGGCATTAGGAAGATTGAGTTAAGGAACAGGGAAGATGGGCGTATTCACGATGAACAAAGAAACCGTATCCTGCAAACGAGACAAACGAAGTTCTTTTGCGAATCTGACGCAAGTATTGATTGTGCGACGAACAACGGATGCTAATCAAATACAATTGCTCTCGAACTCGGGTAATACCGTGGCATTTTGCCAGCCGCGCAATATGCTTGAAAATGATAATTCCACCCCTCTCTCTCTCTTTCTCTCTCTCTCTCTCTCTCTCTCTCTCTCCCCCTCTCCCCCCCCCTCTCTCTCTCTCTTTCTCTCTCTCTCTCTCTCTCTCTCTCTCTCTCGCACGCATGTGCAACTTATGATGACGTTCACAATATGAATATTACGATCGTCATTATTTTCATTTTTGTCGGAAATATCAGGACTGCTCATTGTTATTACCATTCGTTTTCTTGTTTCAACGAGAAAATTACAGTAAATACAAACATAACCAATGATATCTGACATAGAGAATGTTGGAGCAATTTGAACATCGTGTTCTGTAAAGATGTAAAGATCAGTTAATGGCAAAATGTCATGCGAGGCTTGATATAGGGCTATGGTATGTTTTTTCCCCACTGAAATGGTCCATCATGCACACACGAGCTTCAAGTTAAAGTGTTTGTAGACCATAATGTATCATTGAATCAGTGAAGATTGTTGAACGGCTAAAATACATGACAGAGTAATGTTATTGGTTCCTTTCACGCCCACATTCCCCACCTTTTATTTGCAAGCACTGATTCTTTTCAGGCAGTTCTCTTTGCAAATATAGACACACCATGATAATTTAACTCTATATGCGCCCCTCATGCATTTTTGCACTGGTAATACACACTCGTTCTTATAGGGCAATATGAAGATTGGCAGGAAATGAGTTAACTCTTTACATGCTTTATGCGCCATTGAGGCATTTTGCACTGATAATTATACACACCACTCCCATAGGGCAGTATAGAGTCTAACAGGGAAGGAGTTGACTCCTTTAACCACCTTTTTCTGTGCCAGGAGCACTACTGAGACATGGTATTTGGGTGCATTACGGCTGACATAATATCCACAAGGCACACATAATGTGTAAATGCATAACAGATTTGGGGAGAAATGGCGTGTGTATCACACCGATAGATAATCAGGTACATAATTTTGAAGGGCGGCTGAAAAGCAGTGCTCAGAACGAATGCAGTTCTGGGAAGGCCGGGAGATTAAGCTTTATTGAATCGTGGATCCTTCGTGGTAGGGTCGATGATTGAATTAAACCGGACTACCCACCCGACATCTCATCTGTTTAATTTTACGGCCTCTCTATAAAATAGCCCAATTGACTGATCGAGGGCGTTCAATCGTGTATAAATCAAACCAAATCGAATGGAATAACCGTTGCTAACTTAAACAGGAAATTTCGTACGAAATATAGAACAGTGAAGCCGCTGAGGAAAAAAAAGTAAATTAAAACAACCCACATGACTTAATCGGTGCGTGATATATTAACGCGAGCATAGACACAGGCATAATCATTGATCACGCCCCCTCCACCTCGTCATGATACGCATAGATAATTGCCTAGATCATGAGGAATGGTAGATTCAGGCACGTGTAACATATAATTAAATCCATAATCATACAATCACAAACATGACTATGTGTTTGGGCAAATTAAAGATTAAGCAGGTCCGGCGAATCTATACACCTTGTAGTTTTAAGAACATTATTAATGTTTACTTTTAATCACGTTTAATTGCATGGAATATCTGTTTTGAAATAAGAAGGACACCCAAGCCAAACTTCACGTGATCATACATTCTTTAATTCATACTTACGGAACTGATGAGCGAATGAATAACATAACTCTTTTTCTTATCAAACGATTGCAAAAAACAGTAGTCAGAGACGACCGGCCAATATCTTTTATCTGATGTTTTGTTCAAGATGCGCCACAAATGAGACAGTGTAATCGCCGAAGAATGAACATACATGTACATGTATTGTCAAAATTGATGGATTCCCGTATAAAATCTTAAATCCTTGAATTCGTTCTCAACTTTGCGATGCTTCTTAATCACAAGACGTCAATATGGAAAGAAATATGGAAGGATGCAACCTCGCTTACTGAATGACATAGGCATTTATAAAGCTGGCGTGTACAGTTTTATAATTGCCTTCGATTGCAAACGCATGATCACTTACAGCAAAGTGATATTCGTCTAATGTTTCAAAGAAAATAAACCAACGAACGATGGGGATGAAAGAGCGCGTATGGTTTTCCTTTTCAACATTTTCAATGCAATAATTTGAAAGCAAGGTAGGCTGTTTGAAGTGTATTGGAAAATATTACCATGACAAATCAATACCGCTTAAAAGTTAGCCATCTTGCCTACATTTATATCGATTTTGCTGGAAAAAACCGCACGTAGAAATGACATTTTTGAATCGAGAACTAATGACGTTCTTCCCCTCGACGCAATATTATTCAGTGGGTTTATACGACAGCGATATGGGAGAATCTTTTCAACTAATTTGTCGCCTTGTTCCCTGTCCAGAATCGTTGAGATATATTTGCTGTAATAAGCAAAACTAAAGAGAAAAACGAGGGAGCGGAAAACCCATTTATAATTGGCAATGAAATATGTGGGTAAATAGGTTGATGAAAACACATTCCTATCTACGACGGCCTTCCTTCTGAGTAGAACTTTGATTGGCCTTTTATTTGATTTCGGGTAAATACTTGATGGAGAAGAATTTCAAGCAAAATAATTAAAAGAATGGTGAGCAATGATATAATTCAACCTCGAAAAAAAGGAGGAGGCTTTACAAGCAGAGGAAGCAATTTGAGAGCCAGAAACGTAAAACATATCAGAAACCGCTGCATGTCTTCAAACCAAATTTATGGAAAGTTTAAGATTGCCACAACTGTGACTGTGACTGTGAATGTGACTGTGACTGTGACTGTGACTGTGGCTGTGACTGTGACTGTGACTGTGGATGTGACTGTGACTGTGACTGTGACTGTGAATGTGGCTGTGACTGTGACTGTGACTGTGGCTGTGACTGTGACTGTGACTGTGACTGTGACTGTGATTGTTCTATAACTGTGCTATGACTGTGACCGTGACCGTGACTGTGGCTGTGACTGTGACTGTGACTATGACTGTGACTGTGACGTGGAATCTGCATGTCATTTTGTAACATCCAGGTGGACGCAATCGCGTATGTATCGTATTGTTAAGAGCAGCTGCCAGTCAGAGTCACATCCACAGCCACAGTTACAGCCACAGTCACAGAACAGTCACAGTCACAGTCGCCAAACTCTGTGTTGATTCGTCATATTGCAGACTGAAGAAGCATAAGACAGATATTAAGCATGGTAAGTAGAGAAATAAAAACCGTAGCAGTAAATAAAATAGTAGTACATGTAGTAGAATTCAAGTATTATTATTATCATTTATGTTATTATTATTATTAGTAGTAGTAATAGTAGTAGTTGTAATAAATGTAGTAGTAGTATCAAATGTACTAAATGTAGTAGTAGTAGTAGTAGTAGTAGTAGTAGTAGTAGTAGTAGTAGTAGTAGTATCATTATAGTAGAAAAAAATACAGTAGTAGTAAATAAAGTCGATAAGTACGTAAGAGTACATATCAGTGGAATAGTAGTATCAGTTTTTATATTAGAAGTAGGTGCGGGAGGAGGAGTATAATGATAGTAATCATAATTTGAGAAGGAAACTACATCAAAGCTGGACATTATTCCCCTTCATTTGACGTAAGCTCTCTGGCCAAGGCAGCCCATTGTGTCTGTCGTATAATGACACCGCCGCCGCTGCTGAGCCTTATTGATGAGGATGCGTCGAGAAAATTCGTCGGCTGACGACAAAAAAAACCAAAAAAACGTTTCCATACCGCCTCATAAACTATGACCCCAGTGGTAGATAAACTACAACAAGACCGGTAGAAACAGCAACCATACCGGAATAAATCGCTACCATATATACAGCTGTACCGCCATCATACCAGTAAATTAACCGTTACCTACTGGTAGATAAACCACGACCATACCGGTAGATAAAACGCTATCATACTAGGAAATAAACAGTTACCTACCGTAAACCGCTACCATACCGGTAGATAAACCGCTACCATACCAGTCCATAAACCCATAAACCATGGCCATACTGGTAGATAAACCATGACTATACTGGTAGATAAACCATAACCAGATCGATATAAACCGCAACCATACCGGAATAAAACGCTACAATGCCGGTAGATAAACCGCTATCATACCGCTTCATAAACCGCTATCATACCGCTTCATAAACCGCTATCATAACGCTCTATAAACCGCTACCATACCTGTAGATAAACCGTTACTTTACCGCTTGATAAACGGCTATGATAACATTCGATAAACCACTACCATACCGGTAGGTGAACCGCTATCATACCCCTCGGTACACCGCCATCATAACGGTAGACAAATCGCTACCATACCGGAAGACAACTGCTACCATACCGAGAGATAAACCGTTAACATACCGGTAGATAAACAGCTACCATACCAGTTCATAAACCATGACCATACTGGTAGATAGACCACAACCAGATCGGTATAAACAGCAACCATTCGGGAATAAATCGCTACCATACCGGTAGATAAACCGCTATGTACGGGTAGACAAGCCGCTACCATACCGGTAGATAAACCGCTACCGACCGATAGATAAACTGTTAACATACCGGTAGATAAATCGCTATGTACGGGTAGATAAGCCGCTACCATACGGTTGGAAAAAACGCTACCATACCACTAGATGAACCCTTACCATATTTGTCACATCACAGTGACATAACATGTTATGTTCATGTTATGTAAGTAAAAATATAATGGATCTGAGTTTGGAGTCTCATAATTGGAGCATGAAGTAAAGTTTTCTATCGTTCCAGGTAACATTATACACTGGATAATGAGCACCAGCTGATACGTAACACTACAGTGAACATGGTTGAATAACCATACCAAACAGAGATCGATTCATCTTCTTCGAAAAACACACGTGTCTGTGACGGACAGCTGCTCGTAACAGTACGGTGATTGCATCACGTCCAACTGGGTGTTATAATAGGACATGCAGATTCACAAACAGAGTCGTGGCTATCTAAAACTAAAACCAATCAACGCTTAATTGAACTCCCTCCGGTGAAAAATTATACATTTCTTCTCTTTCTTCGAAGAACCTCAACCATGATTTCTCCATATCTCTTTCTCGCTCTTCCTTGATACCCCTCCCTCTGTCACATATGCAAACACGCAGAAACTTCCAATCACATAAACATACACACACTCTCTGGATTGTGTGTAGTTTCACTTCACTGGATTGTGTGTAGTTTCATTGATACATGTATGTATGCTCTGTCTCTGTCATCGGGCCTTTCCCTTTCTTTTCCTACCCGTCTCTGTACCCATATGTTTTTCTTCCTCTTCTGTCAATCAATCAATCAATCAATCAATCAATCAATCAACCAATCAATCAATCAATCAATCAATATATCAATCAATCAATCAATCAACCAATCAATCAATCAATCAATCAATCAATCAATCAATCAATCAATATATCAATCAATCAATCAATATGCGACGATCATTCACTCACTTATGCACATGTGGACCAACATCCATCCACTTTGGCAAAACACCGCAACCCATGTCCATCAAAGCGAAACGATGCACAACGCCCACGGCTGTAATAAGAAATATCAAACATGTACTGAAAAACACCGCAACCCATGTACCATCAAAGCGAAACGATGCACAACGCCCACGGCTGTAATAAGAAATATAAAACATGTACTGTACGTACATGTATATACTTTATAATCAAAACAAGGGGGTGAACAAAATCTAGCTTCTAAAAAATGAATTTCCACTCCTCGATATTGTCGTTTTCTATATAAAAAAAAACTGCATAGGAAAGACCATTAGCAGAGAAAATCATGAAGATAGAATGTTAAAACGAATACAAACCTTTGGATATTTACATCGTGCATTAGCTAAGAAATTAAGTAAAAGCTATTCTAAATGATCTGGCATGCATATACTACGCGAATGGAATGCACAATTTTTTAAGAGAGAAACATACGTGTACATGTGAATATCGGAAACTGAACAAGCAAACAAAATGTATAACAAAACAACAACAACAACAACAACTCATTGACGAAGGGACAACGTTCGAAGAGGTACAATAGAAAACGGTCTGCCGAGAGTGAATACATAATACACAGACAAAGTGTACAATGAAGGAGCTTCTTGGTACAATAATCTATAGAGCTCTTGGCATGTAATGGTCTACGTAAAATGTGTCCTTTCCTTTTCTGTTTCAAAATGAGAGCCCAAAATGAGTTCCCAAGAGTGCCCCCTCTCCCTCCCCTTCCCATTTCATTAACAAATGTGCAAATCATCTCCCCCAGTGTGAGCAATTATCCACTGCCTTGATGTGCTTCACTTTGATTATACATGTATCATGCACCGTGTAACACTACATAACATTATTATAACAGGTGCATAATAAGAAAAGGTATGCATGTACATTCTGTTGCGTTAACCGCTAAATGAGCGAATCAAATATCATGTTTGATGAAACAGACAACATTGTTCGTATCTACATGCTTGCTGAAGGATTCCAATATGCTATTCATGTATATTTTGTAACGTGAGAACGCCTGCTTTACCTTCTTGATAATGAATCCAAACACAATCATAGAAAGCTATCATCTCATTTTGCATAGATCTCTGCCCGTCGAAACATATTCTCGTCATATCAATTTTTGTTATTGTCACACCAACTACTTTTATACAAAAATATAACAAGTCCGTATCTTGCAGGTGTTATAAAAGCAAGTATCGCCGACGAATGTCTTGCTTAATTGGCAATCATAAGGCACGCTTCGATGAAGGTTACGTAGATAACGCATTTTACAGATCCGACTCGTACACCATGAAAGTTATGCGATCATAGAAGGGTGGAGAAGGAGAGAGAAGAGAGAGAGAGAGAGAGAGAGAGAGAGAGAGAGAGAGAGAGAGAGAGAGAAAGAGAGAGAGGGAGGAAGAGAGAGGTGGAGAGAGGGAGAGATGGAGAGAGAGAGAGAGAGAGAGAGAGAGAGAGAGAGAGAGAGACGAACTAGAAGTCTGAGTAAAGAGCGTTTCTGTTCATGGGAGCTTCTTCACGCGCGTCACAATGCACGTCACAACGCACGTCGCCATTGTCCGTACCTTCAGACGGAAACATAGAAGAATCGCGTGAATCATATATTGCGGTCGTTGCTCACTACGGGGAGGGTGGGAGGCGCGGTGTCGCACCCCGGCCCGAGCCCGGGGGTGATGATTGCAGGGATCTCCACTGTCTCCTTCTTCTCGTCGTTCACGAACCCGACGTCGTGCCGCTTGTAGTTCAGCTCCGTCACCGATTGCGAGCAGCGGTGCATCGCCGAGTGAATGCGACTACGGAAGACGAAACATGTGACCACCACGATAGCGATGATGACGAGGACGAAGACGGTGAGGCCCGCTGCCATGCCGGAGTTGGTCTTCCCCTTGTACGACGACGACATTTTTTGGGCCTCAAAGCCCGTCGTTCCTGTTGAGTTGTGACACACATTAATATTTACAATATCATCAATAACAACAACAACAACAAAATGCAAAATAAAAACTGTATTGTTTGTATTGTCTTGAAACTGACTCTTTATCACAATTACACTATGCAAACAGTTACCATCTTCTGCGCTCCATGATGCTAGAGTGACAAGCGTCTCATAAAGTGTTGAATCAATATTTTCTAATAACATTTCGCCCTTCTGAGGACGATGTTTTTGCGCATTCCTATCACCAGCGATGGTGACAAGGGGGGGGGGGGGGGCACTACGGTCCTACGCCTTTACGCCTTATCTAGTACTGATTACTACTAAAGTTAGATGGAAGTTGGAAGAAATCTTTTTCAAAATACATAATGTTAGGTGTTGAGATAGACAGGTCGTTTGTTGGATTGATCTTATTCGCGCCGGACCACTACTAACTCATCTGTACTCGTATAACAACAAAGTATGAGCATGTTTACCCAGGGTTTGGCATGCTGCCGTCGATACAACCACATTATCGATCCCAACGACCGCTAGGTCATTTGGCGATGAGGCTGTCAGCACAATCTGAAATTAGAAATATGCATCCGTAATGGAGCGGATTTATTGAACATCATTTTTTTCTACAAATAAACACGATACATCAAGTGATTAAGTTCAAAGTGGAACTCAGATGATAAGAATACCAACTCGCAAGAATGTTTAACTTAGACTATACACACGCTAAAATAGAAGCACATTCGTGTAAATGTTAGAAAAATCAAACAAAAATAATTAAGAAACAAGTAACAAAAGAAATATGCTCTTTACTAGTATCAAATGTATCAGAAACATGGGCCCGAATTTACAAAAAATTCAAAGTTGTAATTCCAATCCACGGGTTCTATCATCCGTGCACTATTATAGTCAACGGATTTCAAAGTCCATGGATTAAAAGCTTGTTGGCATTTGCCAATAGTGGACTTAAGAAACTAAAAATTTAACCCGAGGATTCAACATAAAAATCTTTTGTGAATTGTAATTTTGCTAGTCGATTGTTTAGTTCATGGTGAATAAACGCTAAAATCCCTTTGTCAAACGGGGGCCACGATGTTTAGCCGATACTCAAAAAACTGAGCACGAACAACAACAAAAAACTCTTCTGCATACATCCTTTAGACCATATCATTATAAAACAAATCAACAAAGTAAGAGAGCAAACACCCCTCTTTACCTGGTAGACGATGAACGGTCTCACGGAATGCGAGGAGAGCAGTGACCACGTGACCAGCCTCCACTCCGTCATATTTTTATCAGACCACGTGCCCAGCTCTCGGCGCTTCCCGCCCTTTTCCTCCACGGAGGCAGTGATTGTCTGCGGGCCCGTGCCCTGCACGATGTACTCCAGCCCAAGGCACAGGTCACCCGCGGCAGACGGGGAGAAAGTCAGGTGGCGTGAGTAGAGCTCAGCGGGCTGGTCCTTGGGGGACGTCGGCTTGGGTGCGAGGTACATGAAGGAGTTGGTCGCTGCACCGAGGGAAATACAACAAGCGGATATGCTAAATCCCTAATCTGACCGTACGAAATCCGCGACTGATGTTCAACCGCTGCGCATCGAGACATGCCTCTTCACGACTTCTCCTATTAAAGTGTTTCGCAACTTTTGAGACCAAGTTTGAAAAAAAAATCGGACACTCCATTCAGAGATAACAGAACATGTAATCGCATGTCAGACCAAAATCTGACAAAAAAAAAGACATTTTGAATAAGTTTGTCTACAAAATACTGCTTTTCCTATACTGCTCTATATCACTGTCAACTGCACCTTTTATGCCTTTTGTTTGACCACATTGTTCTTGAAAGTTATCAAAATACACATCTGAAGCCCCCCCCCCAAAAAAAAAAAAATATTATAAAAATAAAAAATTGAGAAATTTGCTGAAAAACAACAGAATGCATAAGAATTAATTTGTACTGTCAAAGGTTTTTTTGAGCCTGATATTATTGATTGTGCTACTCGGCATATCAAAACATGTTTGACCTTCATGCCATTTGTTTTTATGAAATATAAGTAAATTTGTAAAATATGGATCTAATTTGCATAAATTACACATAACACCTATTCGCCAGACAAAATAAACCCCACAAATATGCAGCCGCGCTCGTAGCATGTTCCTTAAATCACAATGCAAAATTTCGCGTCCATTCAACTTTTCGCGGCCAAGATGATGTATTATGAAGAAGGTATATCTGAAGAGTTAATTCACTTGTAGGAGCGGACCGGTCTGCCAACGTAATGCACTTCTCCCATGGTATGGGATAACATCCCTACCGTTACCTTAATATTTTAATCGAAATTACAAACTTATTTGTTTCAATAGTGAATTTAGCTCTGAAAAATACATTACAATAAAAAGAAATTCACACGTAGTGCAGTTCAACATTGGCAGCGTGCTTTACCCGTGGAGTTGCTGACGAGGGGGTAGTTCTTCCCGAAGATGGCATCATACCATTGCCAGTCGATCCCGTTCTGACGCGCGTTCTGGAAGTTGCACTCGTCTGGTCCCAGCTCGAAGTCGCACGACGTCTCCGTAGGGAGGTCGAGGCAAGGGTGGGGCAGGACGATGACGTCGTCGATGCCGATATCTCCCTGGTAACCCCGCCCCGCATAGGCCCGGAAGACGATCTGATGGCAGCAGAAGATTATAGATATGATCATTTTGATTAGGAATCATCATTTGGCTCGTCATGAGAAAGCAGTAGCAAAAGATTTGGAATTACCAAATGCAAGTGTAAGAACGATGTAATATATCCAGAAAATCATGTAAGTAAAAATTCAGAAAGCAGGGACAATGCAAAACAATGAGAGAAATTGTAAGAGGATTACAACGACCTACATAAGTAGGAGAGGAAAATAAGCATCGTGACATGCAGAATGATAACCATAATAATACGACAAGAAAGAAAGTAAGATCATATGGAAAAGAAATCGAGGTGGATAAACAGACTTTTCACTTTGGAAAAGAAAATAGATGCAGAAGAAATGGAGATACAAGGTGAGTAGAGGGCGTGGAAGGAGAAAGACAAGTACAACAAACCCAAAACGAACACGAAGACAGAAAATAAACGTAACGATTAACTCTTATTGATTTGCAATACGTTTTTGTCGCTAGAGTAGTTATCTGTTGTCTCACGAAAAGGCAAGCTGGTGATTGCGACGTTTCGACCGCTACCTCTAGTCTTCCTCAGGCAATGTGGACAATCGTCGCTGCGCACGTCTTTTATAGCGTAAGCTGCGTTCCGTTTTTGTTCACTATTAATGGACACAATTCCCATAGAATTGCATTTTTGTCTGGCACTAAAAGAGTTGAGAAAGCTGACCTGAAAGTCTCCGCTGATGTCTAGATCTACATTGGCTGGCATCCATGCGTTCTGCTGCACGCCCTCTATCTTCTTGAGCAAGGTGAAGATATACTGGGCGGGTTCGCGCAGGTACATTTCCAGTCTGCGCGTGTCGTTTCCGCCCATGTGATAGTAGAAGCGCAGACACTGCTTGCCGAAGAAATGCATGCGGAGAGAGTACAGGTTGCTGGTGTCCTTGGGGCGCACGGGCTGGGACGTCTCGTAGTACATGTAGTGGCCTGAGGGGAGGGGTAGGGGAAAAGAGGCGGGGGTGGGGGGGGGGGGGGTGGGGCCATCATTGTAGAGAAGGAACAAGGAAACAAGGTAAGTGCATAGTGCTGAAACGATTGAGTGAAAATAAGCTGGATTATTTTGTGTTTGAATGAGGTGTATTCGTTTATAATACCCCCTCCTTTGCTACAGCAACCACTCGTCAGCAGGTCTCGTTAGAATTGATGGTGCATATACCAAAATACAACTAGCCAGCCAATCAACGAAGCTATCAAGAAACTGTACCCACCCACCTGCCCACCCACCTACCCACCCACCAACTAACCAGCTAGGTTCCCTCACCCATTTGCTCATTCCATCGGTCATCCACGCCCCCAGCTTACCGTCCGGGGTGCCTAGCGTGTGGTCAGCGGGGGCGGCAATACCGTGACAGGGTCTCTCAAATGGTCTATCCAGCCAACTCATCAACCAACCTGCGAGCCAGCTAGCGTGCACGCTAGGCAACTAACTCACTCACCCCCTTCCCCTTCCCCTAGCCCATTCCTTCCTGTACGCCCGCCCAAAGCTTACCGTTCGCAGTGCCCAGCGTGTGGTCAGCGGAAGGTCCGGTGTACCGTGATGGAGTCTCTCCGCTGATCCGGGTCCAGCCTCGCCCCCAGTACCCACAGTCATCCTTCTCAAAATCACACGACGCAACCAGACCTGTGCAGAACACCGTACGGTTGAGAGAAATAGATTTCAAACCATTGTTCTGCCTTATCAAAAATTGCGATAGATCACAACTTGAATTACGATTGATATCAATCGTTAGAGATATATAGAGCATCGGCCTTGTGATAAATTCAGATCAATCGCATCTCTTTCTGAGACAGGGTCCAAGCAACGCCGAAATGGTTGAGTGTTCTACACATTGCACTCACTAGTTCAAGTTATTTCCCAAATCACTTGCTTTTACTTTAGTGAACAAGGAACGCATTAAGGTAAGAGGCAGACCCTATATACCCCAGCCTGATTAGGGTTAATATGCAGGAGTCTGACACACACAACGCTCTACTATGTGATGTGTGTGTAGTTCTGCTGCCCGAGAGGTGTATACAGATATAAATCGAGGTTTCAGACGTACCATCGTTTCCTGGGCAACGGCCGTTTTCCACCGAAACGTCATCGATGGCCCACAGCATGAACCTCCGGTAGCGAGTGGTCATTTCGGGGAACACGGCCTCAAAAATGAGCTGTCAAAAAAGAGAGATTATTATTAGTGCAATTACGGGAAGAGTGAAAACTATCCCTGCTTACGTTTTACACAGCCTACGTTCATAAACCGTATTATAATGCCGAGTGTATTAGTCAAAGCATCACTATGCGGTGCGAGAAGTCATGATGTGCGCTATTGCGTATTGCGGCCTCCGGTATTTAAGCTGTAGGTGGACGATCCGTTCAACCTACTCAAAATCTAGCGATCACTATTAAGTTTCGCTTTAAGTCAGTTTCCAGTTCTATTATTAATAAAGAAGATCTTATACCGTATTTCCTACCATTTTCCTTGGATTTTTACAAAATTCATTTTTTTTAATCTGCAAAATGTCACCAACTTGAATAGAATAGCTAATGTATGGTGATAGAGTCACATAATTGTGTTATTTTTCTCATATACGTTACAATCCTGATCTGAAAAAAATTAACAATCTCATTGACATGTTTCCCTACTCGATTATATAAACACAAGCTTGTTTTGGTATGGAAGATATGACTATGAAGGAAGAAAATACATGTTTTGAAGTGAAAACCGATCAGTGTTACGTTAAAGGGCTTGTCTTGGGGATCGATGTTGACCACCCGAGGCCACCACCACCCCGTCCTCCAGAAGTATGCCCACAGCGGGTCGATGCTCCTCGTCTCTCCGTATGTACTCAGGAAGATATTGAGGAAATCGTTGGTATAGCCCGTCTTGTAGACATAGAAGAAGAGGCAGCGCGGCCTGGTGGACGGGGCTAGAAGCGGCGAGATGATCCGTACGCGGTCGTCTCTGCGGAGCGTACGGTCTCGTTTGAACCAGACGGCCATCATGGTGCCTAGCCGTTTGGGGACGAACAGAAATCAAATATCAGTCAGACATTTGATCGAGAATAAACCAATTTCAGGCATTGTTTCACACGTTAATTGCATTTTCTGACGTTTTATCAATGTTTCGTTATACCTATAATGTTTTTGAAGATTGTACCCAATTTGAATGCAATAATTAGTTTGGCTCCAAAAATGGTTACAGTCCTAATGAGATAAAAAAGAAAATATGATTTGTAGTTCATTGGAATATCAATAGAACTTTGGTGCCAATTTATGCTATGTTCCCATTATCGAAATTCGCGCCGCGATTTCAATAGTGGCGCAAACCGTAGATTAACCATGGTGATCCAATCAAATCTAAAAAGTCAAGCTATGATGAAAGGCAACTCCAGATAAAACGTAAATAATTATCATTTAGTTCACATGAGATACAGTTAAAAGTTGCAGTTAAATTTGCGACGGTTACATCTTTTCGAACAATTAACACGATTTAATGTCAATCGTGATCATCGCATCTGATCGAAGCGACACGCGACAGATCGCACGTAATGCCGTGGTCACGACCGGCCATGCACCTCTCTGCATGAGGTCTGCGTCGGGTTTCGCAGAAAATGTTTGCGTCGGACACAAGAAGGTGCGCGTTTTTTTCAGGCATGTATCTTGCACGCAGAGGGACGCACGCAAGGGATCGCAGAAAAAAAGCCACGGCCGATTGTGACCATGGCTTTATCTTGCTTCTAATTAGTGGGAACTAAGTGGGAGTAGCACAATTTTGCAATGAGTAAGCACTCCTACCTTCATGTGTTCCTAGCGTGTGGTCAGCGTCAGGCCCTCTCAGACTGCCCCAGTTGGGCGCGTTATCAGTAGAACCCTGCCGAAGCCGAGTGTATCGGTATCCGTTGAGATCCTGTAACCATGGAAACAAACAAAGAGGCATACAGGCATGTTCACACAAAGGAGGTCTGCTGCTATTATTTGCCATAATGAAGATCATACTAGGCCTATCAGAAGAATACAAATAAAGAATACAAATAGTACAATAAAGTCGATCAATTCCAACTAAATAATGCGGTGATATCCTTTAATATTTGCAATTATTTTCCATGACTGTAAGAAAACAACAGTGTTCATTGTATTATTGTATCAAACAGTCATATATTAAGCAAATAATCAGCGTTGGTGAGGGTGATGGGACGAACTATCACTTCCGAGACGATCTGGATGTAGCTATCTTTCCGAAGCGCAGCTGAGGAAAGATAGCGTATACATTCAGATCGCCGAGGAAGTGATAGCTCGTCTCATTGCTTGAAACCAAAAGTTGATTATTTGCTTTATATTCCACATCTGAAACCAACTATCTATACCAAAAATGACAATTTGACATAAAAAGGTAATGTTTACTTATCTCCATAACCCCGAGCCGCTGCCATGGGGAACACGCGTTAGGACGCGCATTAGGACGCGCAATAGGACGCGTATTAGGACGCGTATTAGGACGCGCATTAGGACGCGCGTTAGGACGCGCGTTAGGACGCGTTAGATGTCAAGTGATAGTCCGAGTGTAACGCACTTTTATTTCGCGCGTACTCAAAATATTAATCACGCATTAGGACTGTGATGAGTGAAGAGATCAGCGAAACCAAAAAGTACTATCACCTAGAGTGTAACGAACTTTTATTCTCAGGTGATCTGATAGGAAAAACTACGCCTCATCACGTGATCAACTCTTGGCCAATCATATAGCAACATTCTTAGTATGTGGAATATAATAAGCAAATAATCAACGTTGGTGAAGGTGATGGGACGGACTATCACTTCCGAGGCGATCTGAATGTAGCTATCTTCCCAAAGCGCAGCTGAGGAAAGATAGCGTATACATTCAGATTATTTGCTTTATATTCCACATCTGAAACTAACTATCTATACCAAAAATGACAATTTGACAAAAGTAATGTTTACTTCTCTACCTAACTCCAAGCCGCTGCCATGGGGAACACGCGTTAGGACGCGCGTTAGGACGCGTCAGTAGGAGCTACGTTTAGTCAATTGGTAGTCCGAGTGTAACGCACTTTTATTTCGAGCGTACTCAAAATATTGATCACGCTTTAGGACTGTGAGGAGTGAAGAGATCAGCGAAACGAAAAAGTACTATCAGATAGAGTGTAACGAACTTTTCTTCTCAGGTGATCAGATGGGCAAAACTACGCTTCATCACGTGATCAACTCTTGACCAATCATATAGCAACATTTTTAGTATGTGGAATATAATACACATTAAATATAACAGCATTGATGATAGTAATAATGATGTTGGTAATGATGATGATGTGGAATTTATGTTGAAAATATGCTGATAACGATAATGATTCCGATTACAATGTACACGGATATAACCATGATGGAGATGCCATGGTTGTTGATAATGACTTGTTTATAGTGGTATGTTTATTGGTGTTGATGATAGCAATGGTGGTGATGACAATAGCGTTGACGGAGGAGGAGAAGGAGGAAGAAGAGGAGGAGGAAGAGCGGGAGAAGGAGGAGGAGGAAGAGGTGGAGGAAGAGGAGGAGGAAGAGGAGGCAGAGAAGGAGGAGAAGGAGGAGAAGGAGGAGAAGGAGGAGAAGGAGGAGAAGGAGGAGAAGGAGGACAAGGAGGAGGAGGACGAGGAGGAGGTGGGAAAATAGAAAGAAGGATAATAGGAGGATGAGGAAGAGGAGGAGGAGGAGGAGGAGGAGGAGAAGGGCGGAGGAGAAGGAAGTGGAAGAGGAGGAGGAGAAGACCAACCTCCTGGATGAAATCCGGCCGCACGCGCCTCCAGTCCATGACGTCATCAGTGGCTTGAGTGAAATTACAGCTGTCAGCCTCAAAGGTGCAGCTGAAGGTCGCCGGTAAACCCGACGGCATAGTAGTTGGAACCGGCGGGGCCGTCGGGTCTGTCCAGCAGATACACAGATCAAATTAGAATTATCGGTTTTGAAATGATTGGTCAGTCAACGGCACCTCTCCACAATTGCGTGTCACGTGAAACTGTACAACTACCGTAAGGAAGGGTGTCATATGAGCACTCACAGAGGAGGTATCACATTCTTTCTGGTTTATTATTGTATCACCTATTTTCTTTTATTCTCAGGATTTTCTTCCCCCCGCTTTTGCTTCATATTCTTCATCTTCCTTCTGCCCCCCCCCCCCTCCTTCGTAATTTGAGTTTATGCATGCACATTTTTGGGGAGAATATCCCTAAATAAGTATTAAAAACTCACAGCTCGGACAGGGCGAGTTCGGGTAATACTGCACATCATCAAGGGCGATGTCTGTTCGATAGTCTCGTCCGAGGACTCCTTCAAATACGATCTGCAAAGACAAACACCATGACGCCTTCAAAATCGCTTAAAAGAAGCCAATTACAATCAAAGACAGTTACATTAACATCTATATATTTTTTTTTATCACCCACCGGATTTTGTTCAATCACAAAAATGATATAATTTTTTTATAGATGATTCCATCCTGGTATAATATAAAAATAAACACGAATGGGAGCCATGGTCCTGACAGAACGGCTTTTCAATGATTACGAGTAACGCAGTCTTGTCTACTCCTACCCTCTACCTTGCATGGTAAAAGACTGCTTGATAGTTGAAACAATAATCACAACGAGATTCTTGTTTACCACATACAGCCGCGTCATGTTATTGGGGACAAGGAACGACCCGCGGTGCCAGACGTCTCCCTGGTTACCCATGATGGACCATGAGGGCGTGTCGGGGAGGGCGCTGTCGTTGTGCCTGACGTAGACGTTGAGCTGGCCGATGTGGCTGCCGTACATGTGGTACCAGAACTCCACGCAGGAAGGGCGTCGCGGGGGGTCGATGACCGGGGTTAGGAGGCGCGCTTTGCTTCCGGGTCTTTGCGTCAGGCTGTCGATGTGCACGTAGAACCCTGAGGAGCACAGTTTGAGTACGTAGTGAAAAAAAACCCCTCACGATAACGCGCATTACGGTATGGACAGATTGGTATCGCCAAGTGGGATAACATATAAGGCGGCTCCCAATCAATTAGTCAATCAAACAATTCATCAACGTTTTAATTAATCTGGCGAGCGATGTATCAATGAATCCACCAACCAATGCACCACATAGCTACCGAAATATATCAATGTACTGACGATTGCCTGTTGAAGGATGATGAATGCTTGAACACCAACTAACCAAATAATCCACCGACCACCACCCACCCATCCCTCACCCCGCTTGATTCCCCGCGTGTGGTCCTGGGCTGGTCCGGTGAAGTAGCTGTCGGTAGCCCCACCAACCATCCAACAAACCGACCAAACGACCAGTCAACAAACCAACCCTGAAACCGACCACCCAACCACCCACCAACCAGTTCGTCTCGCCGCTTGTGGTCCTGGGCTGGTCTATCAAAGTATCGATCAGTAACCTGCACCAACCAACCACGCAACCACCCACCAACCCATGTCTCACCCAGATCGTCTCCCCGCGTGTGGTCTTGCGCCGGTCCGGTAAAATAGCTGTCAGTAGCCCTGTTGGTCCAGCTCCATTGGAAGCTGCCCGTGGGGTCGTGGGTGTAGAAGCAGATCTCCACTTCCCCGAAGTCACAGCTCACACTGGGCTGTAGGGCTACAGGGTCTGTGGATGCAAATGATAATCACAAGCACAACTCATCACTTCATTTTCTCCTCCTCCTCCTCCTCCTCCTCCTCCTCCTCCTCCTCCTCCTCCTCCTCCTCCTCCTTCTCCTCCTTCTTCTCCTTCTTCTTCTTCTTCTTCTTCTTCTTCTTCTTCTTCTTCTTCTTCTTCTGCTTCTCCTTCATTTTCTTCTTCTTCTTCTTCTTCTTCTTCTTCTTCTTCTTCTTCTTCTTCTTCTTCTTCTTCTTCTTCTTCATCTTCTTCTTCTTCTTTTTTACTTCTTCTTCAAGTGCCATCTGCTTGAAATACCCCTGGAGTATTGGGGTTAATGTCGACCATCCACTGACTTCGGGGTCGCCATCGTCCCCCCATCCATTAAACCTTCCTTCCAACAGCACTCTTTGAAAATTATTCTGTCTTATAATATACCCGAAGTATTACATTGTCTTTTTTTAATCGTATTAAGTAATTCACTCATGAGTACAGAATCAAAATCAAAATCATGATTCTTTCGGCATTTCGATACGATACGACATAGACCAACAATTAGAAACACGATTTATTCACAACAGCAGTGATGCATCTGTGTATTGCTTGGATGCATGCCAAAGGGCTGCCAAGGTAGGATAAGCGCAGTTTAAATGTGGTCCACAGACCATCAACCTATCTTAGTACTAAGCCATATACAGTTCACCTCCCTCAAGTCATTTCACACGTTATGCTTCCACGGGACTGAGAGGGTTACTAAATAAAAACATAAAATCATAAATAATTTCCCCATCTTTAGCAGTTTTATAATAATCATCAGCAATAAGCTACCTATTGAGAGGACTATTTCACAAGTTCCTGCCCAATCCAGATGTTGTTCTTCTCTCTCATATCTCTTACATGTTTCTTTCGATTTTCTCTGGTCAAAACCTTTTATGTCATTTGTCAAAATCAAATGTTGCTCTTAGGATTACTGGTTCGCATGTGTTATAGTAAGGTCCCAAAATATAATTATAATGATGCTTTCATTCTTACGTTCGCCTGGGCATTCATATCGGGCAAGAATGACGTCGTCAATCGCCAAATTTTCCCGGCTTCCTGACACGAACTCAAATACGATCTGTAAATGGACGAAAAAAATACAAACATACAAACTTTTTGACATACAACCATATATGTTTTAACTCCTAAAGTTCATACCTGTATTCCTTTTCTCTCTCTCTTTCTCTCTTCAATTTGCTCTGAAGCGCCTTGAGCATCTAATTAAGATGGAAAGTGCACTACATAAATTCTATGTATTATCATCATTATTATTATTCCGTACACGTGCACAGAACTTCGAATCGCTCTAAATTGTGATCTAATTCTTGTAATTATTCATCATTTTCATCAGGCCTTGTTCCACCATTGTTGGATGAAGCCCTCCTCAATCAATTTCCATTCACTTCTTTTCCTGTCATTCTATTTCATGTTGCTGTGTTTGTGTTTGATGTTATTTCGTCTCTCTACCTTCTTTTATTAACCATGGCTCAACATGTAAATTCTAGTAAAATGTATGCATATATATATATAGATATATATATCACTGCTGAAGTTGCGGCCAGAACTAGTTTCAAAATGCCGCCACCAGAATAAGTTTAAGTTGTGTAATCTTAAAGATGTTCTGTAATCACCTTGCAAGCACATACAGTGACAATAGTGATACTCACCTTTAAGAGAGAGAGACAGAATGTGTGTGAGAGAGTGTGAGAGAGAGAGGGTGAGGGAGAGAGGGGAAGGGAGAGAATGAGAGAGAGAGAAAGTGAGGGAGATAGAGTAGCCTCAGCTCTAGGTTATAATATTAAATTCTGTCCGTGTTTTTTTTTTCTAGTTACACTCACAAGTAATAATGCATGGTCAAGGTCGAATGTTCTTAATCCAAACCAAGAACTCGATAAAACACGTGTCTCTAAGAAAATATAGACTATACCGTCTGATGACAGCTAGTTGTAGTAGTCTGTAGGGCAGACACCTCAAAATTTACTACCAATACACACGTAGTCTGGATTACGCAGACACATTGATTGACCAAAAACTGCGTGTATGATTTTTCAAGAAGAATACACTTAACCGTAATCATATTACGTACTTACGGAGTACATGCACACACACACACACACACACACACACACACACACACACACACACACACACACACACACACACACACACACACACACACACACACACACACACACACACACACACACACACACACACATATATATATATATATATACTTCAAGAATACTATCTTTGTACATATAGAGTGCTCGCAGTCCTTCTCAGGAAGAGCTTTGGAATAATAATAATACACAAGTTTAAACGGATGACCGTTGATTCATTATGTATATCGCAACTTGAGTTGTGATCATCAGGCAACTAAACTCTTTAAAAACAATACCATTGAGCAATTCATTGGAAAGCGCGTAACACTATGTCACCACATTACCACAAAGTAGGCGCGGGGTACCATAAACAGTTTACGCTGAGTGTTTCTTTTCAAGTAAACGATAATAGTCGATACTTCGCAATGGTTCTCGATTTATAGAAAATTAAAATTATGATAAAGGTGAGTATCGGTAGTGTCACTGTATGTGTTTGCATGGTGATTACAGAACATCTTTCAGATTACACAATTTAAACTTTTTCTGGTGGCAGCATTTTGAAACTCGTTCTGGCCGCGAGTTCAGCAGTGATACAATTTACTAGAATTTACATGTTGAGCCATGGTTAATTACAAGAAGGTGGAGAGACGAAATAACATCATACACAAACACAGCAACATGAAATAGAATGACAGGAAAAGAAGTGAATGGAAATTGATTGAGGAGGGCTTCATCCAACAATGGTTGAACAAGGCATGATGAAAATGATGAATAATTACAAGAATTAGATCACAATTTAGAGCGATTCGAAGTTCTGTGCACGTGTACGGAATAATAATAATAATAATAATAATAATACATAGAATTTATGTTGTGCACTTTCCGTCTTAATTAGATGCTCAAGGCGCTTCAGAGCAAATTAAAGAGAGAGAGAGAGAGAGAAAAGCAAGACAGGAGGGCGTTTCATGAACGTTGTCGGCACTGACCATTTGGTCAGTGCTGACAAATTCAGTGAAATCCTTCGATTTGATTGGCTGAGAGGCACTAGCCTCTGACTGTTACTATGGTAATTGTCGGAAAAAGACAGCTTGTCAGACGAAAAATAATCATGAGACGCCACACAGGTATGAACTTTACAAGTTAAAACATATATGGTTGTATGTCAAAAAGCACCATTATACAGGTATGTCTTTAGGTTGCCCTTGAAGGTGGTCACTGACGTCAAGGTTTCCACACTCTGTGGAAGAATATTCCACAAGGTTGGCCCCGCGTGAGCAAAGGCGCGTTTTCCCTAAGATTTACTTGAAACGTGAACTTGCAAAAGACCAGATGTGGAGGACCTTAACCCTAATACTCCCGGGGTATTTCAAAGCCTGTTATTACCGGGGGGGGGGGGGGGGGGGCATTATGCCCCCCCCCCCCCCCTGAGATCTCAGCCATGGGTCGCCCGATTGCCTCAAAATTTTGCACAAGGGTAAAGAATTATGTAATCTACAAAGTTGTATAACTAAATTTTCAAAAGTCCTTTTATTTTTTTAAACTAATTAATTTATGCTAATTTATGCAAGAAATAATAGATTTTGGTATTTCTCACTAAATAAAGCCTCAGGAATAGCAATTTTTGGTACAAATGTCTTTCATAACTCTCTCATCAATTCTTGAAAGAAAAAGATAGGTTGTGGTAATTATTTATGTATTTTATTGTTTTTCAATTTTCTTATGTATTTCTTTGTTTTTCATCAAGCGTCTTTTGCTATTAGACAAAATTACAACCACATTTCATTTTATATTGCTCAAAAATATTTGAAACAATGATAACACTTATAAGAAAAGTATTTACATAAATTGGAAAAGCTCCTGATTTTATCCATAGGGTTATACACAGTCATATAGAGAAATAGCGAAAGTCCAGTGACATGTGTTCGGTAAACGTAATCTGACACCCGCACGGTAGTTCCGATCGCCATAAATTTTTTGCGGGAAGGATCAATGAAAAAAGTCAAGAAATTTCGTTTCGAAATATTGAGGCGTTAGGAAGTACCGACAAAACTTCGACAGGGGGGGGGGGGCATAATGGCCCCACGGGAGTATTAGGGTTAAGGTTCGTGAGGGTTGGGAGCTGTGAATCAAAGATTTATTGTAACTGAGGGAAGTTCCATTGACAATAATGAAAGACTGAAAGAAGTACATGTATTTTAAAAACAAGGCGTTCCTTCAAGGGCAACCCAATGAAGATTTTGC
This sequence comes from Arbacia lixula, assembly GCA_963669155.1. Lineage (NCBI taxonomy): Eukaryota > Metazoa > Echinodermata > Echinoidea > Arbacioida > Arbaciidae > Arbacia > Arbacia lixula. The sequence goes on from OZ022580.1 coordinate 10,909,138, forward strand.
AAGACAGGGGTGATGTGGCTACGCTTGTTGGTTAAAGTTACAATGCGTGCAGCTACATTTCGCAACTTCTGCAGTTTCCCAATTTGAGAGTCTGATAAGTTGTGTAGGAGGCCATTACCAAAATCGAGCCGCGACGAAATGAGGAATGTATTTAAACATCATGTTTCTTTCATGTGTTTGTTTTTATTGAAACAAACATAATTTCAGGGTGAATTATCGTTCTAACCCTATTCTGAAAGAATGGACTTTTCGAGAGCAGATTTTGACTGGGGGGGAGGGGGGGGGGGGGGGGGGGGGTCATGGAACGTTGAATCAACGCGAAATTTTGCATGGAGATAAAATAACACATTAAGAGTGCGGCTTCTGATTTATGTAAATTAGATGCATTTTTTTAAATTTCTTTATCTTTCATTGAAAAAAGATGGTATGAAGGTCAAACTTTCTTTTAATACGACGAGTAGCATAATCAACAATTTCATTTTAACAAACTGTGAAAGTACAAATCAATTTTTAAGTAATTCATCGTTTTGTAGAATTTCTTATGTATTCTATTGTTTTTCAATTGATTTTTACGATTTATTTCTTCAGATATTCATTTTGATAGTCGTACAATTTGTCAAATCTCAATTTTGGTCTGACGTGCGATTGCATGATGTTGCTTAACGTCTGAACGGAGTGTCCGATTTTTCCAGATTTGGTGTCAAAAGTTGCGAGACACTTAAAACAAAAGTCATGAAAAGACATGTCGCGATGTTCAGCGGTTGCGCATCAGTCGCGGATTCCGTACAAAACGATTCCCCCAGACAGAATAGGGTTAAAGAGAACCCCTGTCTATAGCCTATCAGAGAGGGCGCACTCACCTGGAAATTTAAAATGGAGTCGATCCTGATTTCTGCGGCGCGCCAAACGCTACCCCTCTCTCCGCTCAGATACCAGACGGGCGTCTCGAGCTGGTCCGACGTCTCGTTCTTCACATACACCGCGAGACTGCCGATGTCCTCGCCGCCGTGCATGTGATACCAGAACAGCAGGCAGGCCGGTGTCTCGCCCTCGGCCACCGCCGCCACCATGGGGGATGTGAGCCGAGCCGTCTCGCCCACGCCCTGGCCGCTAGACGTCCGTCGCCACCCCCAGCGACTCGTCGAATAGGCGTCCACCGATAGGTAGTGGCCTGCGGGGTCGACAGCAAAATAGGAAGATTCTGTTCTGTTCTATTCTGTTTAGCCTTTTTCTCTCCACTGCTGAAAGAAGGCCTCCTCATCATTTTTCCATCTTGATCTATCTTGTGCCGTTCGTTTCCATGTCACACTACCATATTCTCTAATATCGTCAATCCACGTCCTACTTTGTCTGTCTCTTCTTCTGGTGTTAGCTCTGGGGGTCCAGATGGTTAATTTATATGTCCACCTATCATCTTTCCTCCTAGCCAGATGACCAGCCCACCTCCATTTCTTTGATTTAATTTCATATACTATGTCCCGTACTTAAGTTTTCTTTCTCAAATTCTGGTTTCTAACTCTGTCCCTCTTTCTAACACCAATCATAATTCTTTCCATAGCCCTTTCGGTTTTCTCTCCATTCTCTAAGTTGTGGTCCATGTTTCTGCTCCATAAGAGAGCACAGGTATGGTGCATTGGTTGAAAATATGTTTCTTGAGAGAAAGAGGGAGCTTCTCATCACGAAAGATAAAGCTGAGCTTGCCAAATTTTGCCCAAGCCAACTGGATCCTTCTATTCACTTCCCCTGCTGTTTCATTTTCTATGGAGATCTTTTTGCCCAAATGTAGTTGTTTACCTTTTCTACGGTACTCCCCCGAACTGTGATTTTGTGTTCTTTGAATCTACTGCTCATCATTACCTATGTCTTTGTGATATTCATTTTCAGTCCAGCTTTTCTACTTTCTTCACTTAGTTCTCGGATCATTTTCTCCAGTTCCTGAGGTGTATGACTAAGTAGTAAAATGTCATCTGCAAATCTGAGATGTGTCAGGTGTTCGCCATCCACCACTATTCCCAATGATAACCAATCAAGGTTTCTGAAGACATCCTCAATAGCTGCAGTGAAGAGCTTTGGTGAGATGGAGTCACCTTGTCTTACCCCTTTCAGGATTTTAAAGGCATTTGTTGTAGTGCTTTCTAGATGTACATGGGCGCTAGAGTCCTTATAGATGTTCTTAATTAGGCGAATGTACTTTCCATCTGTGACCTGCTTTTCTAAGGCATTGAATAGTGACTGATGGTCTAGGCTGTCAAATGCCTTCTCGTAATCAAATCAATATGATCATCAATCAATCAATAGGAAGATTATTTAATAATTTATCCTAAAAAAGATGTGCCATTTGTGTAATTGTGATGCATACAAAACCCAAAAGAGCAGCGTCTTATCTGGCAGAGGAAGAGTTCATCAAAAGTAGGAAGACAGCACCTGACATAGCAGTGTCCCCCCCCCGGGTACAATGATGCACATCCTTATGAGAAAATTGACATTTAAAACAAAAATGTACACAGTGTATGGAGAAGCACCTCGCACGTGACGTGAACAATACTTTAAAATATCATAACTTTCTAATTCTTTGACGGATTTTTATCAAACATTCGCTATTTTGTTTTCTTTTATGTGGCTGCTTTTATTCAAACAAATTTCAGGGTGAATTATTATCCCTTTCATGATCGCCCGTACTTACCATCACCAGTGCCCAGTGTGTGATCTGTGGCCATGGCATATGACGTGGTAGTATCACTCGTTGCTGGATTTGCCCCAGCTTGAGTTACGATCAGGGAGAAGTCACCATCTTGCGTGAACACGCCAAGCCCGTCTTCGAATGTACAGTTGATCAACTGAATTGGGGGAAGCACTGCGAATAACGAGGTAAAATACATATTATCCCTCTCTCTATATAGCCTTTATGCGTCATTTTATGTATATCTATTTATTAGTATTATTTACCCAGGGTAGTCCCTTCAGTGGTTGAACACGGTTCTCCCACGGGACCCTACATTGATATTCTATACAACATGGTTTACATCAATACAAACAAATAACCTGTACAGTCCAGTGAGAAATTAACATCATTGTGGAATTTGCATTTTATCAGTGGAAATCTTTTTTGGAAATCTGAAATTGAATCACTTTTAAAACTGGTAGGCAGTGGCACATGTATCATTTCTTCTCGTCACGGCTTGTAACCAAGCATATGTCGTTTAGGAAAAAATATAAATTGTATATGTTTTGTAGTAAGCAATAACGCAGTTGTAAATAAATATCATCTGCATAAATTGAAGCCCCGGTAGGCACATTATTATTTTTTTTATTTCTTCACTTGCAACAACACATACACATGTAAGTTTTTTTTTTATACGAAAAAAATATCTTTTTGCACCATAATGCATATAAATCGTATAGAGTAGCATTTTTGGTGGCACATATTGATTTAAAGAATTTGAGGAGAAAGAAATGAATTAGATGGTGAAAATGCAAGACCAAATTATCCATGTCACGCGCCTGCTCTCGTCGATCGCGACCTCGTCTTTATTGTCGTTAGCTCCGTCTTCCTTTCGTCACCTCTCCTTCTCTCGGAGTCGGAATCTCAGTTTATCTTATCCTCCCCCTTATCTGTGAACTCTCCCTCTATTCCTGCTTCTCTCCTCCCGCCTGTCCGTCTGCCAGTCTGTCTGTTTATCTCTCTAACTCAGTCTACATCTTGTGTGCTATCCTCCTCTCCCTCCTGACTATTGTTATCTTCCTCTTTCGTAGTTTGGTTTGGTTATGATGTCCTCCAGCATCGCATTTTTTAATTTTAATATATGCAGAAATTGGGATCCTAAAAGCGCAAACTTGACATCATCACTTGAGTAATTATCTACGAATATTTTTCACAATCATTAAGAGCTAGATTGAAGTCTATGCCATGGCAACGAAGCACGAAGACTTACCCGTTGGGACGAAGACCACATTATCGTTTACCGTGACGTCATCAATGGCAATGTCACTGGCTACCGAAGCTCCGCACGAAGCTTCGAACACGATCTGGATATAAGGGGAGGGGGAGGGGTTGGGGGGGGGGGGGAGGGGGTAGTGTGACACATGAATGAGCCGAACGTCAGTCCAATTAAGTTCTCTTTATAATAATAGGTTAGTAGAAAGTTTTAGATAAACATATACAAACGCATAAATATGGAATTGCCTGGACATTACAATTCGGACATTGTTCTGTCGTGATCACGATCCCTGTGACTTACTACTCCCGAACATTTTCTCTCCCACCCACCAGGTAGATACGCCCTTCCAACAATGTGATGAACTAGTAAGCTAGTTATGAGTTTAGCATTGCAAGGGAAAACTATTCATTTAATAGTTGAGGCATCTCAAGAACTGACAGAATGACCCCGTGTAACCTCACTCTGTTTTTTTTAAATGGCAGTGGTTATCAAACTGGCTTAAACTGGTCAAAAGATGTTACGGGAATGGAGATGGAAACAGCTGCAGTAGTATCTAGGCCCGAATGCTGTTATATTCACGTTCCTCTATGCACGAGATGATCCCACTATTCTATGATGTATCCGTTGATACACTCTCGGTTGTAACCCCCCCCCCCCCCCCCCCACACACACACACACACAAACATAGTTTTAACAAGATCAACAAACTACATGTTATGAACTTTGGGTTAATTATGTCAATTTGTGAGAGTTTCACATTCATTTTCAACCCAATGCTTGCTCCACGCCAGTCACATGCAGCCAATATTAATTATTAATTTGCTTGTAATGTTTGCTAATCCTCTCAGAGTTAGCTATCCATCAAGTCTTTGGATATAATCCCTCTGGTGTTCTGGATAAAGACAGTTATGGACCTTGCCCTTACCCGCACAAAGTTGGCACATGAAGCGTGTACGGTTCCCCAACATCGAAATGTAAGTTAACTTCTGTAGATGCATAATTAATACAAGCGAATACTCACATGGAAGTCCATGGATGGCCGCTGGATCATTGCGGTCTTCTGCACCCAGTCGGTCCCCTGCACGCCCGCCACAACCGACACCTGCTGCATCGTCGTGGTCGTGGTCGTCGTCTCAGCCGCGGTCGCATCCGTATCCTCGGGTAGCGCCGTCGCGTTCATGACCAGCACGCGGAGACTGCCCATCTCCTCTCCGTTCATATGGACCCAGAAGGTGACTTCGACGCCGTTCAGTTCGGCGGAGGCAGCGGCCGTTGACCCGTTAAACCTCGGCGAGATAAGGCGAGCGGTTGAGCCGTACTCCGCGCCGGTCGCCTCCATGTACATGTAGTGACCCTCACCTGTTTGCCGAAAACAACAACTTAATAATGTCACAAAATTCATTGATTTATTTTTTCTTTCACCTAAAACAGGCATTTATTCAAACTATACGCATTTATATATTTTTCGCTCTAACAAAACAAACAAATTTTGCTACAAGTTTTACTATTATTGATATTTAGTAGTATGCTCTCTGTAACTTAAACTTGTACAATTTAAGATTTTGGAAAGCTGATAAAGCACTTTCTTTCCTTCGTTTTCTCTAGATTAGTTACATTTTACACAAATATCAATTTAATTCAAAAACATATAATAACTTTTTGTATTTATGTATTATACCCCAAACTAGATTCATAAAAAAATCATTTTGTATGAACTCCGAAAGGCAATTGTTAAAACATCATCATTCATTTGAATTTGGTGTGTTTTGCTTCCATATAATATTCGAGTGCATACATGTACATGTATTTATCCAAATGGATAGCACACACAATCAAATCAACGAGTCAAACATGAGTTGCAGAAAACGGATCCTCGCTTTAAATGTTGCGGTATGTGAGTGTAGTAATCATAAATAAGTTACGGTAGGAGAGAGAGAGTGGTGCAACTTTTTGAACCTTCGCGTCGCCCATATTCGAACTTCAAAAATCTAAAGGAGAATAATAATTATTAACCCATTCTCTGCCAAAGTAAAAACTGCCCTACACAAGCATTTGCAAACAAGCAAACGTGGCACACACAGGGTTAAATAAACTAAAAAAAAAACCCACATAGAAACAACTGGGAAAACGATGCTGGCTTTGAGAGTTGAACTTCGTCACATTTCAGGTAATTGCTTCTGGAAATGTGATCGCTGATGACGACTATACCTTACAGCTTAGCGTGTCGGATGTTTTCTTGCTCTCTCCTCCATTTCACGTACACGCCCCCTTAAAGGGAATATACTGTACTGGGAAGAAAGGCCTTCAAAAGGTGATCGTGAGCAAGCTTCTTGCCAAAGTTCATGTATTGTCCATTTTAGAAAGTTGCTGAAAGTTATTTGCTCTCATACGATCGACATCTGGAGTAATTAGTGATTAAATCACAAATCCTCAAGATGTTTGGCCCAAATAATTAGAAGAATTGTGATTTAATCACCAATTACTCCAAATGGGGATAATTTTAGGGCAAATAACTTTCAGCAAGTTTCTAAAATGGACAATACATGAATTTAAGACCATTGGCAAGAAGATTGCTCACGATCACCTTATGAATGCCTTTTGTCTTCCCAGTACAGTATACTCTCTTTAAAGGAATGGTAGGCCCTTTGTAGAAGAAACAAATTCCGTATTGCAAGACCCACAAGGCACAATTGCAAGACATTATGTCTTCTGTCCGTGATAACGATCTGATCTGGTTGAGTGTAAGTTTCTGATGTTCAAACAAAGTAAGCGCTATTGTATGCAGGTACTTGACTTTATATTTCGACGACGAAGTGAAATATTCTTATAAACTACATGTATAAGGTAGGTCGACTCAATTCCCATTAACAACAATTTTCCAGTTCTAATATCATGAAGGAAGTTTGGATCTTACACACCTTCATATTTTCAGACTGCAAATCTCCACTTTCTCCTTTCTTCATATCTTTCTCTTCCCCCTTTCAAACTTATTCATATTCATCGCTCCCAAATACCCCTATCTCGTGAGCTTTTTTTGTTGTTGTAAATCTGATATCTTCTTACGTCCTCTCTCGTCTCTCCTTCTTTCTTCTTATCTTTTTCGTCCCATTCCTCTCCCTCCGCCTCTCATTCACCCCACCCCTCCACTCCCTATATCTCTCTACTTATCATAATCCTCCTTCTCTTTAAAGGGCATATACTGTACTGGGAAGGCAAAAAAGCCTTCAAAATGTAATTGATTGCAATCTTCTTGCCAATGGTCTTAAATTCATGTATCGTCTATTTTAGAAGCTTGCTGAAAGTTATTTGCCCTCAAATGATCTACATTTGGAGTAATTAATGATTAATGATTAAATCCTCAAAATGTTCGGGCCGAACATATTGAGGATTTGTGATTTAATCACTCATTACTCCAAATGTAGATCATTTGAGGGCAAATAACTTTCAGCAAGCTTCTAAACAATACATGAATTTAAGACCATTGGCAAGAAGATTGCTAACAATGACATTTTTAAGGATTTTTTGCCTTCCCAGTACAGTATATGCAACCCCGTAGCATAAACGTAACATTATCTCAATGCTGATTACACTGGCCTAAAAATTCACATCCGTATCAACATTGCAAACGAAATTCACTAACAGACCACTAAATAATCCTAATAATGCTCATAAATGAAATGGAAACCAATGTAGAAATTGTCCCACAGCAGCAATTACGTTTGTTTTTCCACATTGTTTTGTTGTGAAAGATTGACATTGTTTCCAACACCACGATATCCAATATCAATCAAAATTGACATAGTTATCAACACAACAATCATCACAATCACCATCGCCGTCCCCGTCGTCATCACGATCAACAACATCATTACCGTTAATATCACCACCGCCGTCATGCCATCTTTCTTATCAAATACCGTCACCTCCATCCTTAACAAGGGAAAGTTGGTTTCAATAAAAGCAGAAATAAGAAAGAAACGTAATAGTGAAGGTTTGACGAAAATCCGTCATGATATGATCTCTTGAAATTTCAATTTTGTGACGTCACATTTGACAACAGAAAAAGAAAATCATAGAGGTATGTTTTTTTTAAAACGTGTTTATAATGATGCATCAAATGCACGGCTAAACGGGTGCATTTTTCGGAGGAAAAACATATTATACACAACATAAGGAGAGCACCTCGCACGTGACGTCACAAAACTTTAAAAGAGCATAATAAATTTTCTTATCCATTTACGGATTCCATCAAACTTTCACTAATAAGTCTGTTTTATGTATCTGCTCTTATTGAAACCAACTTAATTTCGGGGCGAACTATCCTTTAAATCATCATCACCACCACTACGCCCGCTATCCCCACGAACCACCACCACCACCACCAAAATCCTCAGCATCAATCCCACCACACCATCACTGTGATCACCACCACCTGATTACCGACCCCCTTTGTGGTCACTCACCAGACGTGTGGTCACCGATGGGCCCCGTGCCCTCCGTCGGAGTCCTGCCGCTGAAGTGGAGGAAGTTCAGGTCATCCCTGGTGTCCTGGCCGAAGCCGCAGATGCCTGGGTCGTCGAAGTCGCACTGGAACACTCCTATAGTTCGATGAGGTTATGATTAGTAGGAGAAGAAAATTATCGAGAAGAGGCAATACGTCACTTATCACAATGATAAGATGATGATGATGATGATGATGATGATGATGATGATGATGATGATGATGATGATGATTATGATGATAATCATAATGATTATGCATATGAATATGAATGATGATGATAATGATGATATTACAATCAATCTGGTGACAAAAATGAAATTCATTTGCAGGGCTCGTTGGGTCAGTGACCTTAAACTCTTTACACCCACGGAATTTGATTTAAGTTTTGATTTGATTTGATTTGATCTGATTCGATTTTATTTTATTTGATTTTATTTACTCATTCGACTTGGGTAACCCAACTTCTACTTCCGTATATTGTTCTTTCAGAAATTGTGGTCACAGCGGCAACTATTTTGACTATTTGGAACGAAATGACGATAATAAAGAACTCCAAAAACATGGATCAGTTAAAGCAAAATATCAAATACAACTAATCTCTAATCTTTTGACTCAGATCTGGAGATAATGACGGATCAAATTTAATCCTATGCATGTCAGACTCATTGGAGGTCGGTCTTCGGACTCTGTGTGTGTTGCCTGCGCCAACATGTATCAGTTGCACCAGGGATGTGTTATGGAAGGATAGGAAGCAACTTTCTTTCTTTGAACCCATGTGCCAAGCCGCTGAAAAGTTATGGTGTTTTCAACAGGTGCTGTTCAGGTGTTTGAACAATTATGAACATGATTGTGTGGCAACGGTTTCTCAGAGAGAACAAAAGAAATGTACAGTCTCATTTCGCTTGTCCCGTTCTGTTAATGACATTAATACTTCCATGAGCACAACAGGTATCAGCAAACACAAATAAACAAGTTTTCCAAGTAAAATATCTCTGCTTCACGCAAACACACACAAACGCCATTAATGATAACACACAGCTTAATATATCATTTTGAGGGTGGTTGAATCTCCCAAATGCACAAGTTGTCGGAAAGTGAAGAAATTGGTCAATATTGTAATTAATACAAATAGCTTATATGTCCGATTTTTAATGATTCCTCAATACTTTTCGAAACAAAAGCAGAGTATTAGGATCTGTCATTATCTGCCGTTAACTTCCTTATAGTTTGCAAACGAATTTGTCAAAAACAAAACGTCTACAGACAAATGGGAAATCAAAGAAATTTCTTTTCAAGTTGACATCAGCTAAATGTCGGCTCGGCACATGGAACATCAAAGCATTGTCATGATTATGGAATTCTTTTGACATTCATGAGCACGCTTTAGAACCCATACAAATGTTTGAATGTATTATGCTCGAGTTTCTACTCCTTCCTATAACACTTCCCTGGTTGCACAGATCGAGTTAAATACAGTATTGAACGGCGGCCATAATGAAAAATTTTAGCCAATGTATTACGCTTGGCTTACTGTGATTTATATTATAGTTAATGCAGTCACGTATTCAGGGTCAATTCGGCGTGCTGTTTAATGTGTAGCCTGCCGTCAAGGCCCCTAGACATTTCCAGTCCAAATTATTGAAAGTTTATTCGGGTCTAGAGAGCTATCAGTATCCAGTCCTTATTGTCGTCGTGCATTCTGTCCAGATCGAAAGAGAGAAATAAATGGTTGATCTGAATTTACAGTCTCATGACCAAGTAGTCAATATGTCTATTAAAAATACAGAATCGTTGACACATTCATAATAATGTTTTGTTTTGCGATTTTCTCAAACTTATTTGCTTTGCTTTGCATATTTTCTGCTTCTATTGAGATTATGTCATTTTTGGAGAGTTTCCATTTAAAAGGGATAGTTCACCATGAAATTAAGTTGGTTTCATGGAGAGATGCTAGAGGTATGTGCTTATACATGCAATCAATAGAGGTTAGTGGGCACAGACTTGGGCTATGAGGGGTAGGTGAAGAGCAATTAGATACCTTAAAGGGACAGTTCACCCTGAAATTAAGTTGGTTTCTATAAAAGGAGACACATGAAAGAAAAATATTAGTGAAGGTTTGGTGAAAATTCGTCGAAGGATAAGAAGTTATGATCTTTTACAAGTGTGATTTTGTGACGTCACGTGCGAGGTGCTCTCCCATTATGTTTTGTACAATTTTTTTCTCGATTTTTTTTTCTCGAAATATGAGGGGGGGGGGGGGGGACAAAATGACCCCCTCCCCCAAGCAAAACCTGCTTTCAAAAAGCCCAGTCACCCTGAAATGACGTTTGTTTCAAGAAATGAAATATGAAAGAAAAATGACATTCCGTAAATGTGCATTTTCTAAAAAATATATGCACCCTTTTACCCGTGTGCATTTGATACATCATTAGAAATACGTTTTTACACACATACATGTATGGAAAAACAAGCATTCCGTTGTCAAAAAAGAGAGCAATTTATGGAATTTTTCTGCAGACGACATACAAGAGAGCACCTCGCATGTGACGTCACAAAATTGAAATTTCAAAAGATCATAACTGTCTTATCCTTTGACGGATTTTCGTCAAACTTTCATTAATATGGTTCTTTCATGTTCCTGTTTTTATTAAAAACTAACTGATCTTCAGGGTGAACTATCCATTTAAGAAAATATTGCATGTTCTACCCCCTACCCCCATTTCCCCGAGAGTGTTCCTGCGAAATATTGTTCCGCGTGGGTATTCTAAAGTGTTGAATAGATCAACTTAGCCCTAGAGGTGACATGCATGGATTGACCGCGAATGTCCTGTGACTTGTCACAATTAAACAATCAAGGCCGGGCAAAGCCTTGTTTCAGGCCGTGGAATCCATGATTCTGATGGCAATCTCGCTGTTTCTAGGTTTCCTAGTAGCCTAGATACTAGGCTGTGAGGTGCATAGACACAACCCGTTTGTACACAACTATGTCTGGTAATACAGACTACGCCCTAATAACGTCATAGCTCCTCTGGCTTCTTCCCTCTTTTCCTGGGAATGGGGCATAGTCTATCTTACCAGACTGGGTTGTTTCCATGCACATCACAGCCTAGTACCTAGGCTAGTCTGTATAGGACGTTGGATCCGCTGAGATTGCATCTGGCTCCTCTGAACCCCCCTGTCCAAAAAAGTAATTATTCCTGTATGTATCTATCCCAGCCGGATTTGGCAAAATATCTTGTAAAATATGGGAACCAGTATCTGAGGTTTTTGACTCTTTCATCCATTGGAACTCATTGTCCGACAAGGGTTTATCATTACCCTATGTACTAGGCTGTGAGGTGCATGGATACAACCAGTCTGTTAACAACTATGTCTGGTAACACAGACTATGCCCTAATCCCATCCTCGCTCCCAGAAGCCAGAGCCATGCCGTAATTAGGGCGTAGTCTGTTTTAACAGACTTAGTTGTTATCTGACTGGGTTTTGTCCATGCAACTCGCAACCTATGTACCTTGTTGAGAGCGGTGAAGACAGATACATGTAAACATGTACAAGCTAGCCTTTGCTTTTCAGAGTTCAGACCCATTGCTTCAGGCCCTCTGACGAATGACAAGGGTTCGTGCATGCCGGCCAGGATAAAGCGAAACTCTTCCCCTATTCCAAGAAGCACAGCATAGTGGGGTTCATGTGAGAACTACCCCATGCATGGTAAAAGCAGCAGAAAGACGTACCAACCGGTACCAATCTGCACGAATACCCTGCTTTTTACAGTTTATGCAGGGACATGTCTCTCTCATGTCCCTGGTTTATGTCAGTGGCATGTGTGATAGGAGGGGGAGGGGTGATAGGAGGGGGAGGGGCGATGGGATGGGGGTGGGGGGGGGGGGGGAGGCACGGTCCGGTCAAGTGGCATTAACCTCACTACTTCACAATCGCTCAATCTTTTGCCACGTATACCCTAGCCTTTAGCCAAGGCATTCGGCGCTGTTATACCCCAAAATGTGCCGAACGAGTCTGCATACATAAGACTATCATGCGAGGCGCTTCAGCGCCGAGGCCTTTACGAACTTGCAGTTTAATTCTTTTGTTTCGTATTATACGTCCGCTACCAAATCGGTAGATAATGAGATGCAAAGTAGCTTCGCCAGGAAGCCAGCCAAACCACACCTTCTAATCTAATAAACCAATCAGAGTAGACTATTTGAGTAAAATCATGAATATGCATGAATTCAGCCTTGTCTTTGCTCGCTCGAAAAACGAACATGGCTGGCGGCGAATTCGAAGAAGACATCGTATCAAAAAGCATTGAATATGCAGCTGGAAGGTTAAAATTGTCAAATATTAAGAATTTGCAGACGAAAGCTATACGATCAGCATTGAAAGGTGAAGATGTTTTTGTCAATCTTCCAACTGGCTATGGCAAATCTGCAATTTTTCAAGCTCTGCACGGACTTTGTACGCACAGCCACTGTCGCTGCCAGTGCTGCAAGCACACAAATCCCATCGGCATTCCCTGGCGAAACTGGCCAGACTTCTGCGGGAGGTACTACTAGTACTTGCAGTCGCGCTGCTCTGTCAATTGAAGTGATCCATTATACGCAGGATAGAAGGAAAAACTAAGGAGAATATTTTTTTCCAAAGTTATCTAGATAACAAATTTATGAATACGTTATAGTCATACTTTAAATATATTTATGTAATAAATTTATGTTTTATTGAAATTTGTACCAGAATTCATTGATTATTAAGCATATTAGAATAACAACACCCCCACTATACAATGAACGAATCTACGTAAAACATCACGATGAAAACAATTACGATTGGTCGCGATCGTCAATAGCTGCTGCATATGTAATACACTCGTACATATGCAAATATATAATAAGCTTTTCAAGTTAGCAAAGGCCTCGCTGCCAAGGCAGCTCGCTCGCGCGATCACTACCGTAAACGCACACTGCTTTAGTCTTTTTTCAAACCTTGTTCGGCGAGCGAGGACTCGACCAAAGGCTACGTATACCCTAGAAATTGAATTCTATCCAAGCTACAAGTCATTGCACATGACTTTTCCGAAATCATACGTTATTTCTGGTAATTCCATAACGGAGCACTGCTAGCCCTCACCCACCCTACAGTTTTCAGTTCCTCAATTTTGAGAGAATGTTTTTTCCTAGGCCAGCAAAATGGATACACGCCCGATACTAAGTGTTTTATATTTTACTAACGGAAAGTTTTTATAGTTCTTGCGATTCGTTTAAAGTATAAGTCAGGAGGAAGGATTATGTTTAATTATGTGTGTGTGTGTGTGTGTGTGTGTGTGTGTGTGTGTGTGTGTGAATGGATGTTTACGATGGTGAAATAAAATAAGAGACAGACACAGAGAGACATATGGCTCCTAATGTAAAAATGGTGATAAAAGAGAGAGAGAGAGAGAGAGAGAGAGATGGAGAGAGATAAAGAGAGTGTGAGACAGAGGGATAGGGAGAGAGAGAGAGAGAGAGAGAGAGAGAGAGATGGAGAGAGATACAGAGAGTGTGAGATAAAGAGAGAGAGAAAGAGAGAGAGAGAGAGAGAGAGAGAGAGAGACAGATGAAAAGTCAGGGATGTGATCCCAGGATGCTAAACCATGTAAACAGTCAGCTCCTAATGCCTTGCGCCGCAGTGGAAATGACCTTGATCCACTGAACATGCCACACATGCCCCCAGTGGGGTCGAAACAACAAACTCATTAGGATCAGGGGTAAGGGGGTGGTACCCTGGGATTGCACGGGTCTCAGCTCCGAGACACACACAGCCTAGGTACACGGCTGCGAGTTACATGGACACAACCCAGTCTGTTAACAACTATGTCTGGTAACACTACCAGACTACCCCCTAAAGACGTCATAGCTCCGCTGGCTTCTTCCCCTCTCAGAGCGAGGATGAGATTGGAGCATAGTCTATGTAACCAGCCATAGTTATTAACAGACTGTGTCGTGTCCATGCACCTCACAGCCTAGTGCCTAGGCTACGAGACATTGCAAACGCACTAGCTCTAAGCAGTGAATATAGTATGTACTTCCATGCAGCCACAGGTTTCCTTGTACTAGTATACTCGAAACTCTACGAGTACAGTTTCTGAGGCCGCATGATGCGCGCAAATATTCATGTTATCCTGCTCACACGGGGTCAGGACGGAACCCCATATTACAGACAGTGGGAAATAAATAAATCTAAGTACATCCATGCATGGCAGAGATGCACAGTATAAGGGCATTTTTTGCCGATCAGGGAATAAAGTGACCACCTGACCACCTTTCCTACTCCTCCTCTTTCTTCTTCTTTTCTCTCTCTTTTTGGTAAATCTCAGCTTCCTCTCCTTTGCCATTTTCCCCTCTCCTCCACTTTGTTGTTGTCATTTCTTTCCCTCTTCATTTTCTTCCTTTTCACCCTGATCACGCTTCGACCCCCTTCCATCGGCCTTCCTCACTACTCACAATTCACTTCGAGATATTGTACTTTCTTTTCGGATTCTCCGCCTCCTTAACCATGTCCCCTTTCACATGTACAATGATCATGCATGTCATGGTGATTTGATTGTTGATGTTAATAACGCGGTGAGCAGTCTGCTTGATTTATTAACGTGTGGCCTAGAAATGATGTCCGTTCTCCGTAATGACAAGACGACAGGGTCAGATGTCATCGCCACAACCCCCCTTATACTGCAGTAGCGTTTGTATGCGTCCTTATATATTTCGTAATACTGGCACCATATTGGATGAATAATACATAATATATGAAATGACGTAAAAAAAGAAGAACAGATTTGATTTTCACATTGAAATAACGATGACGAAATCTATTCGTTCACACTTTGTTGTTATATTTTGCATATGCAAAGGAACTCCCTCCACGTCATCAACATAATAAGT
The DNA here is from genome assembly GCA_963669155.1 of Arbacia lixula. Taxonomy (NCBI): domain Eukaryota; kingdom Metazoa; phylum Echinodermata; class Echinoidea; order Arbacioida; family Arbaciidae; genus Arbacia; species Arbacia lixula. The sequence goes on from OZ022580.1 coordinate 10,924,491, forward strand.
GTCTTCTTCTTTCTTCTTTTACTTCTTCTTGTTCAAGGAAGTCCTATGAGCCTTCAATCCTGAAGATTGTAACAAAAGATTTATCGTTATAAGCACACTATATATGATATGTTAATGGAAATGGAAATGTACACTATCTGGATTTACCTCTAGGATTGCAAATAGCACAATTTATATCACATACGCAAAACGGTTTATATAGATATTACATTATTTTTTTGCACTGAAAATACTACAAAGCTCTAGATAAAGTCCTTTTCAACCCACCTGAACAAAAATGAATACTCGAAGCACTGAAGATGAGAAACAACGTGAGAAGATGACGCACACAGTTATCCGGTCGATGATGACGAGCCGACACACACCACCATGGTCGACAACGTGGAGGAGATGGAGGATGATGGCGATGACGGGAAACTCTCGGAGGACGTGGAAGCTCCATGTTTCCAATGATGATATCTAGTCCTATGCCTCTTGCTGCAGCTGGATTGGCCGCTCGTTTGGGGTGTTAAGACTTAAGAGTACAGTCCTAGCCAAGCAGCGCAAGAAATTACTGGAGAAAGTAGGCTGTTTACGTTCGTGTTCTGGACCTCAGCTCATGGCAGTCCCAATCGGGAATATAACGCTGTAGGAGGCGGTGCGGTGGTTGAGCTAGTAGTAGTAGTGATGGTGGTGGTTGTGGTGCTGGTGTTGTCTGTCCCACCTGTTACCAGCAGCTCTTTCTGGAAGAGTTAGGCACTAATAACTCGACAAACAAACAATCAAAATGTAACTTGTAACTTTTAAGGGGTGCAGTGATCAGTGGAGCAACCACGTGCATTGCCTATCGATGCTTTGTGATCCCAGCTAGCTACATCTGTTCTGGAAATAAAGCCTAAAGGGGGTGTTGTCTTTATCTCCTCGTGGCTCTCACTCCCCTCCCTCCCTGATACCAACGACCTAGTCTACAAATACACACTCTTTGTGGTATCATCTCACTATTATGTTTCTGATTGTATCCCGACTTACTGCAAGTCCCAATAACACGGTACACATTTATTAGGTTTCGGTGTCTGTAATTTCAGGACCAGACTACGTGTCCAAAATATCTTTATCGTGCGTACATCAGTTGAACAATGTGTTGTCTAGCTATGTATCTCAAGCGTGCATGTCATAATTATATGGGTCGAAGACAAGAACTTGTCTATTCGGGGCATTCTTTAATCGAAATTACATTTTTGGACATCGATAGGTAGGGGCATTCAGAGGAGTCACATGCAAATCTCAACGGATCCAACGTGCTACAGATCGAGACTGATTTTTCGGTCTAAATGCTACAACTCATGCACATCTCCCTGTTGTAGACAGCGTTGAGTGTTGTAATATGATTTAGTACGTCCATGTACTCCGTAAGCTTTGTTTAGCATTTGACGTAACAATATGATTGCGTTTTCTGCTTGTAAAATCATACACCCAATCAATCAGTCTGCATAATACAGACAACGTGTAGTAAATTTTGAGGTGTAATAAGCGCGTCTGCTCGTCCAGACTACTACAACCAGCTGTCATCAGACGCTATACTTCACGTAGAAGTCTTTTCTGAGACACGTGTTTTATTGAGTTCTTGGGTTGGATTAAGAACATTCGACCTTGACCATGCATTATTACTTGTGAATGTAACCAGAAAAAAAAAAAACCCTGACAGAATGTACGGTTGAGGCTACTCTATCGCCCTCACACACACACACACACACACACACACACACACACACACACACACACACACACACACACACACACACACACACACACACACACACACACACACACACACACACACACACACACACACACACACACGCACACACACACACACACACGCACTCTCTCTCTCTCTCACTCTCTCACTTCTCTCTCTCTCTCTCTCTCTCTCTCTCTCTCCCTCTCTCTCTCTCTCTCTCTCTTTCTCCCTCTCCCTCATCATTTGATCCCTATCCCAATCGCTTGAGTTTATGTGCAGGCACGGACCCGGGCACGGATCCTTATCATGACACTTAACTCCTTCTCTGCCTGGCTCAATACTGCCCTATATAACCCATGCAAAAAGCCTGAGCAGCGCATAAAGAGTAAACGAGCCTGTGGTATCTAGAATAGCTAGGTGTAAACAAAATACTCGTACATCTACTTGCACACAGGTCAGCATTTCAACAATACACATTCAGGGTTCGTGTAAGACGCAAGTTTGTGTGTCTGCACGGAGACTACCGGGGTTCATTCAAGAATGTATCGAGCATCTCCCTGCTTCTGTTGGAGGTCATCTCATGATCTACCCCCTGCTGTAATGCGGCAAGAGGGAGTTGTCTCTCTGTTATTAAAAAAATAAAGAAATCACGAATGTTGAGAGATTCTGCTCGTTTTGACCCAAACTTTCGAGGTTGGCCTAATATCGGCAATTTCCTTGAAATCTAGAAAGAAACATTGCATGAAACCGTATCGGGTGATAGAGACACACTTACCGTGTGTGCGTGTGTGCGTGTGTGTATGTATGTGTATGTGTGTGTATGTGTGTGTGTGCGTGGGTGTGTATGTTAGCGTGTGTGTGTGTGTGTGGGGGGGGGGGGGGTCGGTCCTATTATAAGACTAGTCCATCATAACCTCCCCTGGACCCGTCTTTACATCGTTCAAAGCAATGAATAAAGATATGGATGCTTGAGTTGATTCGCATGAACAACAAACGAACTAGTAAAATTAGTTTTGACACCTGACCTAGTGTCATGACCAGCACCATGATTCTTGAAGCCCGCTCTGAAAGCTTAGTTGAACATGTTTTTTCATTGCAAACCGTGTACGGAATTATGTAAACCACACACGTCCCAATCCGTAATTTTCGTGTACGGCGGTATACGGTAATTTGGAAACCTGGGAAAGTCTTGCGTTTTGACAATAAAACAATGTACGAAAACTGAATCAACGACGAAGAAAGAGTAATAAATACGATACGGTACTGAACTTACAATGTAGTACATGTAGGTATTAGCATGTTTTCAAGACAATGCAGTGAATCGTAAACACTGGCAAGAATCTCACACTGTAACTGTTGTAAAGATTTCATCAGTTGACAAAACGTATACCCGAATGCATGTACATGTATCATGACGCTATTAAACTAACTTTACTTTTTCATCACAAAGTCCAAAACAAGAAAACTGAACCATTAGGCATGTTAGGCGGCGGTCTGGCAGTCAGACTCCACTCAGTCGATAATCTGCCAAGAAAAGAAAGAGAAGAATTATTAACTTCTTGTCGGGTTTGTAATTTCAACTATGCGACATGAACACCTACGGAAGAGGTGTTGCTGCATTTGCACTTTAAACGAAGACTTAAATTGTCTGATGATATTACCATTGTTTTCACGAGATGGTTCAGTTTCTAAAAGAATCATTGTTTCGGTGAGTTAATTCTAGCAGGTAGCAATTTGAAATGTATATTATTAAGGAGCCTTTGAACTTCAAGCTCCTCGCACAAAATAGTGATTACAGATTTGATACCTTGACCGTAATCTTCCATTTATTACTCAATCCACTGCCCCCCCTCCATTCCACAACTCTCGTTAAATTTAAAAGTTTGTAACAATCGAGCATTTTCTACTGCATTGTAAGAATGCAAGGAGCAAATAAAAAACCCTCTACAAAGAAAACCACGCAAATGTTTTACATTAAAACAACAGACAAATACAGATACATTGTAAATTTAATTCATACTTCTTATTTAGCAATATGACAAGGACGTGCGGCCCACATAATTGTGCATTTAATTAACACATTGTTCTTGGTTTAAAGTAATAATGTAAAAGAGCGATTCGAAAATTGTAGTTGCCCTCCCAACATGCCCAATGAGGCCCAGTGTGCCTTAGACCATTCACTTTCATCATCTTCTTTACAAGGATGAATGAAAAGAATAAAAATTTGAAGAAATGGTACCTATAATTAGCTGTTTTCATTTAAATTGTCAATAAAGTTTAATGATCTGGAAAAACAATTTCAATGCATGATTCCAGTTAATCTCCAAAAGGAAATAAAAACAAACATAGTGTGTTGTTGGTGTCTTTTTTGGGTGTGTTTATGTACCCATAAGTTTTTGCTTTGCTCTATAGAAGAATGAATGAATGAATAATTGAACAGAATAATGTACGCATGTACTTGGTTATAGAGAACTAATTTTGATTTCGAGAGTATCGAGTATCGACTCGTGTGATGGAGAAAATCAAAAAGAACTCGTCTGACGTCATCGTTAGCTGTTGAATATTCATGTTCCGTTCCGCTCTTGTCTAGATTCGAAATGGCCGAAATTTGGTGTTTTACTCATTCATCTTGTTGTACGTGAAAAGCCCAATGAAAGACACTGTGTATTAAATGTGAGTATTTGTTAATCTGTACAATGTCTGGTACTACACAGAGATTAAACAATTATTTATCCCTTTGGTACAGTAAAATCCTAAAATATTCACCGACACAGACACCAAAGGCCGGAACATTTATTACATTACATTGTCCCACATATTGGATTTGGTGTTGTGTAATAGTTTAGGAAATTACCCGATTTATCGCCCATTTTAATTTATGTAAATAAGAAAAACCGTCTCATTCAGGGCATTATTTAATTGAAATTACATTTTTTACATACAACAGAATCGAATTAGGGCATTCAGAGGAGCTAGCGCTAGGTGCAATCTCAGCTGATCCAATGATGATACACTAATTTTTCGCCTAGTTCAATCAAGGCAAGCTCAACTTAATCATGATTTAATCTAATTTTAAGTCAAGATCAATTTCAAGTTTAATATTTCAGACAGCGATTTTCCTTAAAGTCGGTGATTTCTTCGATGTTTAAGGTAAGGATCTGCCATGTAAGGGTTAAAATAAATGTGGCAAATGTGTGATTTGGTCACGATTTAGTGGCTATATCATTTTCGCAACATCAAGTGTCTTCTGAAGTCTGACTCACTCAGAGTCAGAGCTCTGAGACTGAGACTGAAGGTACGGGGCAGAGGCCTGAGCTGAGCTGAATTCACATCATTCATGCACTCAGACCTGCCAGGTCTCACACATCCAGCATGAAATATCTGTCATTACTAGACATTACCCAGAATGTCATACTATAGAATCAATGATCACATTTATAGACAAAGTATTTATACTGTTTTCACACAAAGCTTCAAAAACATGTCCATGAAGGACTGAATCTAAATGAGTGAATGTACACTACAATGACACTGACTGCTCTAAGATTATAAAGAAAGCAAATCGTATTCTTTCTCTTTTAACAGCCGTAGATCTGTCCAGGATGAATCGTTCACGGTCCAGTGCCTCGTCTGTGGCCAGCGGGGCAGCAGCCTTGCTCAAGAAGGCCAGAGGTCACATGCGTGGCCAGGGCTTTGCCTCGGAGGCACGGGGCAGTACCTCCCTCCCGCTCCAAAAGCAGGAAGCCAGCCGTGATGAGGAAGAGGATGACATCGCTGTAAGTGAACTAAATTATTTTGAATACATAGTTTCTACATTTCATTGATTCATCAGATATAAAAATTGTTCTTTCAATACATTAGTTACTGTAACAAATCAACTCAAGTGAAGTATATTGCTAAATAAACTCAATTAAAATTAACTGTCTGAGAATGCTTGATCATGTAATTGTTTCTATCTATTACTTCTGGGATCATAAATGAAGAACCTACATGATAGTACTGCAATCTTAGTTGATATTTTCAGTTGCTGGCTAGGATCTGTCAGTCACTAGCTAACATAAAAGTTTGAAGGCTAGAGATTTAACACTATCTTTGTGTCGTATGAAGTTTATCACTGTTAACAGTCAACTTGTACATCATATGCATGTACATATTTCCAATAGACCCTAATGTGTATATTTTTTTCATTTGATTGATTTTGATTTCAGGCATATTTATCTCAGCTATCAAAGAAGACGTCTTCTGCCATCAAGAAGAAACAGACATTTGATGACATCAGTTCAGGGTTGAGTGACATCAGTTTGTCAGATGATAAGGGGTCAGAGGTCAAAAGTCTTCCACAAAACAAATTTCTGAAAAAATCTGCCTCAAGGTGAGATTCTTTTTTAGGGTTTGATTGCTTCATTTTTTTTGTGTGAGGAGCGGTACACGTATTTAAAGTTGAATACCTGGAACATGTGAAATGCACGTTTGCATTTGTTTTGCATATTTGTTTGTGTGCATGTTTTTTTTATTGCTTTGTTCCTAAGATAATTTACTTGCACTATAAGGCATGTGCTACATTTTTGACTTGCCAGTAAAGCTTTTATTTTCATTTAAGTTGTTATTTATCTGAACAAGTCTGACTGCCGTTATCTTGATCTGTTTCCATTTTAGCACACCGGTTAAGAGCAGTGCATCCCTCAGTGCACCGTCTAAGACGGAGGTCCCCACGCAGCGACCCACCAGTAGAGTGGCAAGGAAGGCCTCCTCCAGCTTCACCTCTAGTGCCCTCCAGCGAGCCTCGAAGCTCAACGCTAGGATCACTGCCAGAAAGAAAGGCGTTCATGTCCCGCTTGACAGCGACTCTTCGGACGCAGACAATAGGGGGCCATCCGCAGGGGTTGGGGGAGCCCTCCCGAGTGAGGAGGCACCCCAGGTTGGGGATGGCAACCGCTTCCTCAAGAAGGCAGCTGCCAGCAAACCGACTGAGCCGGCACCGAAACCTGTCGTGGCGGAGGAAGAAAGCGATGAGAGCTACCCCATAGAGGCCATCCATGCACGAGACTCGGTAGATGGGACTAGGGCTCAGCCTTTGACTTCAACACCCCTGCGAGGGGCCGGCCTTGGAGCGGGCCCTGGGGCGGGGGCCAAGAAGGGGAGTGTGTTCACCAGGATCATGGCACAGCTGGACACTGACGAGGAAGACATGGACGAGCTGATCGGAGGAGTGTCTGAGGTGTCGTCGCCTGAACCACATGTCCCTCGCGCTCAACCCAAGCCTGAACCAAAGGCCCAACCCAAGGTAAACATCTCCAAAATTTGCCAGCTTATATTTCTTAACAGTGCATGTTTCACTTGTGTCACTCTTTGTGTGCCGAGAAGGCATGTCAAGGCATACGGACATGTTAAATCACTATGTGTTATGCGCTGTGTAAGCATGGCTAATTATTATTATTGTCTCATCCATCCAATCAGTGAATTTGTCATAATACATGTAGATTATGCCACATTTTGTCCAAAATGCTGTGTACACAATATATCATTAACACTTTCTGACTAAACCTCTATGATCATGTACATTTAAAAGATGCAAGGAATAAACAAAGCCCCTATTCATGATATTTTTATGCCTCCGCCACGAAGTGGCCGGAGGCATTATGTTTTCGGGTTGTCCGTCCGTCCGTCCGTCCGTCCGTCCTGAATCCGTTTAGGCAATATCTTGAGAACCGTTAAGCAGATTTGCTTCAAACTTGGCACATATATGTATTGCATATAACTAATGAAGTGTATAAAATTGGGGTCAAATCTGATTGAGGTCAAAGGTCAAAGGTCAATGAACTTTGTAAAAATTGCCCCAAAATGACCTTTTCCGCAATAAATCTAAATCCAATGATGCTATATTCTTTAAACATGGTACAAAGATGTATCACTACTTGGGGATAGACTGGTGACATATTTAGTAAAATTCCTGAAAGGGCAGAGGTCAAAGGTCAATGAAATTTGTGAAAATTGGCCAAAAATTGACCTTTTTCACAATAAATCCAAATCCAAGGATGCAATTCTCATTAAACATGGTACAAAGATAGATTGCTACTTGGGGATAGACTGGTGACATTGTTGGTGAAATTGCTGGAAGGTCAGAGGTCAAAGGTCAATGAACTTTGCAAAATTGATATTTTTCCCAATAAACCTAAATCCAAATCCAATGGCACAATTCTAACCAAATATGATACAGAGATGTATCACTTCATGGAGGTAGACTGGTGAAAGTTTGGGTAAAACTCCTGAGAGTTCAAAGGTCCATGAACTTTGCCAAAAATTAGCTAAAAATTGCCCCCAAAGTGATAATTTTCAAAATATATCCAAATCCAATGGAGCAATACCAACCAAACATGGTGCAAAGATGGATCACTACTAGACTGATGACATTTTTGGTGAAATTTCTCGAAGGTCAGGGATCAAAGGTGAATGAGCTTTGCCAAAATTGGCTAAAAATTGGCCCCAAATAGATATTTTTCACATTGAATCCAATACTAATGATTCAATTCAAACCAAAGATAGTACAGAGATGAATCACTTCATGGCGGTAGACTGGTGAAGTTTGGGTAAAATTCCTGAAAGGTCAAAGGTCAACGAACTTCACCCAAAATTGGCTAATTTTAAACAAACTTGATACAAGGATGGATTTAGACAGACTGGTTAGATTGGAAGTCAAAGAAGTAAGAGGTCAAAAGACAATGAACATTGCCAAACTTGGCTAAACTTGAAAAAACAGAATGCGATATTTTCATTTCACATAGGAGCAATGGTACATTGCCCACCAAACATGCACATTTTCCGAGAATAGCAAAGAGGCGGAGGCATATTTATCGAGTGCGGGGCAGTCGAATTGCTCTAGTTTTCTTGGTTGGATTGTTTTATATTTTTGATTTTAATGATCTTTGTAATGTTTGTACGTCTTCTTATCAGCAGAAAGAAGCAAAACGAATGGTAACCCCGTTCAAGCAGCCGGAACCTGTGTCTGACAGTCCGAGTGAAAGTGCGTCCATTTCCAAACCCACTGGACTCATAGGTCAGTATTGTGTCAATTGCATTTGACCCTTCATGTGCCAGCCAAAATACTGCTCTATAGCAGATTAATGTGGACCACAGTGCAAAATTGCATCCGATGGAAATGTTTATATTCATAGCAATCTGTAATTGTTCATAGCCTTATCCTTCAATGCACCCTTCATATCTATGTGCCACATTTATTGATTGACATTGCTGATTTATTTTTTATCTCATAAAGATAGTACTGTATTAGGAGCATTGTGATGAGACCTATCTTTGTAGTTGTACCTTCTCAAAAAAGTTCACAAAAACATGAAAATAGTTGTTTTTTAATTGTGTCATACTATCATTGCTTTAGTTGGTGAAAATATGAGAAAAAACTACACTAATGTCCATGGCTCTGTAGAAAATAAAGTGATGTGACAAACTGAGATGATTGCACTGTTTTATTCACACATTGAGATTTCAATACAAAAGACAACATGCTTTGCATGATGTATCAGCACTTATGAATTATAGAAAGGAAAAATAAATTGAGAGAATGTTATACAATTCATAAATTTGTAAATTGTTTTTCATGTTACAACAAAAGATTACACAAATGTCCAGGCAGCTTTGATATGCGTCATGTATTGTCTGATTATTTGGTCATTACATAACAACGATTGCCATGAATCTTGATGTAATCTTAGATGTGTGAAAAGTTAGTGTACATGTACAAAGAATTGCAAATGCTTCACATATATCCACCCTACAAGGAATCTTTTCTTTGAACTCACCTTATACTAAACAGGAACCACACCCTTTGAATCTATGGCTGTCATGGACCTGGAACCAGTAGCTGTGGATCTCTCTAGTGTCCGGTCAGATGTCCACTCCGACGTCCCCACAGAGATAGATTCATCCATCGCAGAGGATGTCAGCCTCGGTCCGACTCTCGCTGGACTCCAGACCATCGATGACCTTCGACCTGCAACCACCCTCAACCCCTCGCCTGATTCCCCCGTCAACGACAAGCAGAGCGACACCTACCAGGATGACTTTGAGAGCATGACAGAACGGACGGTCAGCCCCATCCGGTCACCCTCGCCCAAGCCGATTCTAGTAGAAGAGACCGATCACTCCATCTCTACTGCTCATTCTGCGCAAGAGGTATCAGAGCACTCCAGAACAGTTGCGGATTCCTACTCCTCGATATCATCTCACAGTCGTAGCTCGAGAACCCACCGATCAAAGTCCAGGTCTAGATCTCATTCCACATCCCGCAGCAGTAGGACTAGTGATAGCAACGGGAGGTCCAGAACTCCAGACACAACACGCAGTGTGACCAGCATCACCTCATCCCGCTCCAAGTCCACATCCTACTCTGAGGACTTTGACTCTGTCTCGCGCTCAAGCAATAAGGTCGTCTCTGATGATGACACGATCACGAGCGACTTCTCTACCTCCCATAGTCAGAGGAGCCCAAGGGGGTCTGGGAGAGATTCTAGGAAGACGTCTAGAAGACATGGTAAGGAGTCCAGACAGAGCTACAGGAAGGAGAGAGGCAAGCATGGTGGGCAGGACGTTGCAGTACAGACATCCAGCTCTCTGCACTCCATGAACCGGCACTGGCTCAAAGGTACCGTACGAATTTGAAGAAGACATTTTGTACGTGGTAACACTGATACATGTACAAGTTAGTCTTACTGAAGTTATGGTTGATGTGTGAATCTCTCATGAGTGATTTTAACATTTGTGATGGTATTTTAGTAATATTGCTGTCGTGATCCCATCAATATTTGATATCCTTTTTTGCATTTAGTATTTAAAACAAAAAGGGAATCCATGTTATTAAGTCCTATTTTATTTATTCAATGCCAAAGTAGAATGAATTTCACTCCACAAATTCTAGAGTGATACTTGTATGCAAATGAATTACACAAACTTTTTTTGATGAACGCACACAACAAATTGCAAGTCTTTTTCTCTTTCTCTCTTCTACTCAGATTATGACTTTGAGACGCCTGGGTACTTCAAGCTACTGAGTGCAGACATCCGTGAGAGGACGTCCCAGGTCGTGGATCCAGGTCTTCTCCAAAGTAAGTCATTAGAAGATCACCAGACACCAGGGGTAGGCACCCAGTCATTATTAATTCATTCCAAAGATCAATATTTTTATGCCTCCGCCACGAAGTGGCCGGAGGCATTATGTTTTCGGGTTGTCCGTCCGTCCGTCCGTACGTACGTACGTCCGTCCGTCCGTCCCGAATCCGTTTAGGCAATATCTTGAGAACCGTGAACCAGATTTGCTTCAAACTTGGTACATGTGTGTATTGCATAAAACCAATGAGGTGTGTAAAATTGGGGTCAAATCTGATTGAGGTCAAAGGTCAAAGGTCAATGAACATTGTGAAAAATTGCCCAAAATTGACCTTTTTCACATTAAATCCAAATCCAAGCATACAATCTCATCAAACATCGTACAAAGATGGATCACTACTTGGAGGTAGACTGGTGATATTTTGGGTAAAATTCCTGAAAGGTTAGAGGTCAAAGGTCAATGAACTTTGTGAAAAATTGCAAAAATTTGACCTTTTTCACAATAAATCCAATAAGTCCAAGAATGTAGTTCTCATTAAACATGGTGCATGGATGGATCACTACTTGGGGATAGACTGATGAAATTTTTGGTAAAATTCCTGAAGGGTCAGAGGTCAAAAGTCAGTGAACTTTGCCAAAATTGGCTAAAAACTGCCCTAAACTTTATATGTTCACAATAAATCCAAATCCGATGGTACATTACCAACTAAACATGGTGCAAAGATGGATCACTACTTGGGGCTAGACTGGTGACATTTTTGGTGGAATTTATCAAAGATCAGAGGTCTAAGGTCAATGAACTTTGCCAAAAATTACTTAAAAATTGCCCCCAAAGTGATATTTTTCAAAATAAATCCAAATCTAATGGTACATTACCATCTAAACATAGTGCAAAGATGGATCACTACATGGGGGTAGACTGATTTTTTTTTTGGTGAAATTTCTCAAAGGTCAATGCACTTTGCCAAAATTGGCTATTTTTCACATTGAATCCAAATCTAATGATTTAATTCAAACAAACATTGTACAGAGATGTGTCACTTCATGAAGTTAGACTGGTGAAAGTTTGGGTAAAATTCCTGAAAGGTCAGAGGTCAAAGGTTTATGAACTTTGCCAAAATTTGCTGAAAATTGCCCCCAAATTGATACTTTTCACAATAAATCCAAATCTAATTATGCATTTCAAGAAAACATGGTACAAGAATCACAAGGATACAAGGATGGATTTAGACAGACTGATTAGATTGGAAGTCAAAGAAGTCAAAGGTCAAATGAACATTGCCAAACTTGGCTAAACATGGAAAAACAGAATAAATGGTATTTTCATTTCACATAGGAATTCACTAGAACATTCCCAACCAAACAAACAGATTTTCTGAAAAAAATCTAAATAGAGCTAGCAAAGAGGCGGAGGCATATTTATCGACTGCTTGGCAGTCGAATTGCTCTAGTTAGCTTTGAAATAAAAATTCAGCCCCACATAAGCAAGTAACATGCTCGGTTTATACATCAGGCCTCAGTTGTGGGGGAAAATGAAAAATAAAATGAAAAAAACTACAACATATTCATATTCTCGCTTTGAAAATAGAAATCATGAGAAGATGAAGTCGGGGATTTTTGTCCATATTAACAGCCCATACAACTAAGCTCTTATGGCATGATATCATTCAAAGAGGGCGATGCGTTCTGCGGTTACGTTGCATATGTACACACAATGAGTGGTGTATGCACGTGTGTGTGAGAATTGAAGCGTAGTCATGCGACCGAAGCTCCGTGTAGCTTCGGTCAACTTTGTGGAGTTTGATCTGTTAATGTTACCAGTTCGACGACCATGTAACGTGCACGAGCGATGTGAACAGGTCATCGGGCCTTTCACAAAGCCTCTACGCACCTCTACTTCCCATCAATACTGACAATCATGCTCTTTTAAAAAAGAATCATTTTAGAGCAGCCAGATTGAATGATTATTCAATCATAATAGGATTCTTGAGTGTAAAATAATGATTGAATAAGCGTTCATTTTAATTTTTAGACATTTTTTCAACATTCGGGAAGCATTTCTGCAGTAGCATGCTTGAAATACTATCAAAGTGTGGTACACACAGACTTGAATCATGAATAATCCTATTAGGTTAATTTTATGTGATGTCTCGACACGAACAGAAATCTAACATGGAGCTTCTGTCTTTTCACTAGATTATTATAAGATTCATGTTCTGCCATTTGTTTCGGATTAGAGCTCTTACTACCAAGGCATGAATAAGACCACTGGATTTTTGAATATAGTAAATTAGCCCATGGTAATGAATGGGTAAATTGCTTGTTTTTCTTGTGACGCAGCCCTGAGCTCCTTTGACACCACGTCGCTAGACTTGCACGCCAGCCTGGCGGAGCAGGTACGGCAGACACAGCTGGCCGTGACCAACACGTTGAGGCAGCACAGGGCCTTCTTAGAGTCTCTGGAGGAGAACTATGCCTACACCACCCTGGAAGACACCAAGCTGGTAGGTAGAGATAGACCCTAGAAAGCAGATATTTGTGATTTTTTAAAGGAATGTATATTTCCAGAAGAAACATATATAGATATATACATTCATTGCTAAAACAGACACAATGTTGTTTAATGGAATCGATATTTGCAGACAGATAATGAATGCAATTATTAACCATAATTGTTCTTTGTATAGGCTCTCTCCATAAGATTATTGTTCAATCTGCTACAAACAGTGGTAAAGAAGAAGAAGGCCAAGTGGGCATTTAAACCATTACTACCACTTTTGATAAGTGATTTCATGTAACAAAACTATGTGTACACCATATGTTCTTCAATGTGTAATGTAGTCATATGCATTGCTATATTATCTAGTCAAAATATTGATAATGACAAAACATGAAAATGCGATAAGTTTTGTTCTCTTTCTTGTTTTATTTGTGTCTTCCATCTTCAGTTCATCAAGACGCAGAAGAAGAGACGGAGGAAGAGAGAAGAAGAGGCCGACTTAGCCCTCCAGGAACTGGACATGAATGTGGACGATTGATGGCGGTGGTTTGATGTCGGTGTTTCGATGGAATAGCTCTACTCCTTGCCTTGTTGATGCCCAAAGAACTTTCACTGCCTACGTACAGTGTAAATGTGCTATGAAATAACTGTGTGCCTAAAAAAATGAATGTGGATGATCGATAAGGGTGGTTTGATGGAATAGCTGTACACCTACACCTTGACTTGTTGCCACCCAAAGAACTTTTCGCTACGTATGCACAGTGTACATGTGCTATGAAATGATGATAAAAGCTGTCTCCTCCGATAAATGATTTTGAAATTGCCTGTATATGATATAGTTGCATAGCTAGATGTCAGAAAGGCCAATTATTAGTTTAGTTGACATGTGACAAATCCGTAATAAACTTACATAATTGCTTTGATTTAATGTAGCTGCCAGTGACTGACGGTGAAATCACTCGGATCCTGATAGTGATCCTCCCAGCAGATTTTAGTACTATTTGATTTTTGTTTATGTGACTGAACAATGGACAATATGCGGAAGACTGCAAAATTCCAATTGCGCCAAATTGCTGGGTAAAGAACAAAACACATTTTGCCAGAAGTTACAACGTATGTACACATTGAATGACACACACACACAAAACAAGGATGAATCATATTTCCAGTACTTTTGCTACTCAAACAGGGCTCAACATTCATAACAGTTAATTTTGTGTAACAATTTATAGGCAAGTACAAGAAAAGCACATACTCCATTGTACGAAAGACAATACTGTACCAACAAGGCATATTAATGTTTCACTGTTCTTCTACGTCTGTTTTGAGGTACCACATTGGATTCAGGTGATGATGATGATGATGATGATGACGACAATGATAACGATGTTAGTGATGATGATGATGATGGAGGAGGTGATAGTTAATATGTTATGGGAAATATTGTCAGGTAATTGCCATTTAACCATTCAGCGATCTTGGTAAAAATCGATGCTGAATAAGGAAAGGGGAAATGTCAACACTGCATTATGAAATAGTTTTTACTTTGTGTGTGCATGCATATGTAATTGAGTGTGTGTGTATGTATGTGGGAGAGAGTTTGTGTTTGTGCATGTTCCTGTGCGTGTGTCTGTCTTTCTCTGTGCACATAATTCATAAATTATTCCATAACCTGTATTCTTCACCCATCCACTAGGCGCAAGTAGGATTTGACAGTATTCTACTGATTGTCCATTGTTCAGTCATGCATGCAAAAATCCATATGAAAATGGTAACAACATAATGCTGGGGTGATTACTCTACCAGGATATAACCATAACTCTGTGATTAAATTTTCATGCATGTACTTCAAACAAGACAACTTTTAACCAATGTGGCATTCTTTGACTCACTATGGATAATCCTTGTGAAAATGGTTTGCGCTATTTCCCATATACATGTACATTGATTCATTTGCACCATTTCTGGTCGTAACCCTGATACTCCCGGGGTATTTCAAAGATTGGGGGGGGGGGGGGGGCATTATGCCCCCTCCTCCGAGATCTCGGCCATGTGTCGCCCGATTGCCTCAAAATTTTGCAAAAGGGTTAAGAATTATATAATCTACGAAGTTGGTTAGCTAAATTCATGAAAGTTCGTTTATTTTCTTTTGATTAACTGTTTTATGCTAATTCATGCGAGAAATCATAGATTTTGGTATGTTTCACTAAATATAAAGCTCCAGGAATAGAGAGTATTAGGATTAAATTTATGTAAATATCAATTCTCACTAATATTTTTGAATGTGCATATTCTCAAGATTGTAACATGTACTGTATTTTTATATCAATAAACCATGCCATATTGCAATATATATCCTGTATTAAATACATTACATATATGTCGGGACATCTATATTCAGCCGGTACGCAGGTTGCTACATATCTTTCTATTAGCTTTCTCATTTTCTCTTCGTTCTTCTACATGTATCTCTATAGTCTTATTCTCATCTCACTTGCTACCAAACACTACTTCCCCTATTTTTATAACTCGTAAGTGACTTCTTCTGCAGTAATCAATTCGCAAATACATTCATACATATACATGTAATTATTTAATTGATTCAAAGATGTTTCAGTTACATGGAGTACAATCAGGCGATTGATTCATACAAATTTATTGTTCTTTTCTTATACATGTAGTCACAAAATAGTCAACATTTTAGCCTGAATTCGACGTATAAACAAAATAGGATGCGCATAAGACTTTGGAGGAAAATATCTTCAAACCCATATGCTTGCTCAGTTGTGGCATGTAATACCTGCAATGCATCCATAAAGATTAAATCGAGGAATATTGTTACAATAAGGTAAAAAGTCTCTCAACGTGATTTCAAGTTGACATTGGTAACGTATTGTTTGAACGGCGTGAATAAAATATTTTATTCACGCCGCTGACATTTACGACATTCTGACTTCTCTGACGTCACTTGAGGCGTGCGGGTTTTTTTTGTGTTTTTTTTTTTTTTTTTCAAATTTTCGTCCAAATGAGATTTTATTGCGCCAAACGAATGTGAAATTCGTTGTTAGTTGATAATTTTAAATAGATTAGTGGGAACTTATTTTTATAATTTAGTAACCCTTTAAAGACAATAAACCAATGAACTGTGTTATGTTGGGCCAATTTTAACCGAGGTCAAAAGTGACAGTCACTAAACTTTTTAAAACAACAGTAAATGAAAATTGATTCACAATAATATTAAATGTAAATGCAATTAACCTTTTCTATACAAACATACATTTCTTGATTGAGGTAGACTGGTAAAATACTGGATAAAATTCCTGAAAATTCTGTAATGAAATGTGAATAACCTTTGCCAAAATTGGTAAAAATATCTCTCTCTCTCTCTCTCTCTCTCTCTCTCTCTCTCTCTCTCTATATATATATATATAACTTCAATGAAGAAGAAATTTTTTGTCGTATCCCCAAAGGTCAATGAGTGACACGTCCCAATTAGATAGTTTGCCATCATTTCACCCGAAGATCTCGTCTGCCCTACTTTTGTACGGGTACGCACTCCTTTCGCGCCGTACAGAGCCAGTAGTGCAACGTAACATCGAGTTGTGTGATAGCGGCGTCCGACAATGGGAGACCGAGAATGGAGAGAAAGCTGGAATTAACAAGGAGAAAGATAAATGAAACCCTTGAATCATTTTGTCAATCTTACAAACATTCTTCATTTCATTCATTGATTCGATCAGTACACATGCAGAAACAAGCAAAAAGTAAAAATGCGAGCAGATGCTGCAATCGCATGAAATGCATTATCCATGTTATCTGTGAAACAAATTCATGAACGAAAGGCAAATATAACCCTTTGAAAACTTAGCTTTGTTCAGTGCGAATGCTCATAATTTCAGGCTGAAGGCGTACGTGGCCCCCGCAAATACTCCTAGATGTCCCCTCGACCCCCCTCCCGGTCCTCATTACGGACACACCGCTGCCTGCCTAAAAGGAAAAACCAGTTGGGACCAGATGGAATTCCACCTGATTCCAGTTGAAATTCCACCTGGTTCCAGTTAAAATCAACTGGTTCCAGTTGGTTATTACTGGTCTCAGATGCCCAGCAAGTGGCCAGTTCACGGAATGTAACTGGAACCCGTCGTTCATGACCAGTTACACCAGTTGATAGCTGGTCTGTATCATGTATTTCCAGTTGCGTACACCATCAGCTGATAACTTGTCCGAAAAAATGAAATTCCAATCGATGAACCAGTTAAAATTAGCTGGTGACACTGGAAATTGAGCTGGGATATTTACTGGTCTACTTGGAGAAAACAGTTAAATACCAGTTGAAAAAAAAAGTTCAACCAGTTGAAAGCACCAGTTGCATCCGGTCCACTTGAACCACTTGAATCAAAAGGCAACCCTGGAAATTGAAATGAGATTACTAGTCCAGTTTGGCAAAAACTGTTTTAATCTGTTTTCCAACAGGTCCGTTTAACGGGTCCAACTTGTTAAGTTCCAAGGCTAGAACGACTGCCCCCGGAAGTGATTGATGACTCTGCGGTCAGAGGAAGCTCTGGCCGTGACCCTCACCTTCTTTCAAATTCTCCCACAGAATCTCTCTCTGGAAATAGCATTTTCATTTTCACGGCGGGGCTGTAACTTCTATAGATATTGGCCAGGCTCGCCACTGTCATTGGAAACGTGTATGGGATTTTGACTCTGTGGAGAAAATTCAAAGACGACAGGAAAATTCGATATTTTACGTTTGTTATGTGCTATACAAGTTTCGCTGTTAACAGCGCAGCATCGCCAATACATACAATAAAATT
This sequence comes from Arbacia lixula, assembly GCA_963669155.1. Taxonomy (NCBI): domain Eukaryota; kingdom Metazoa; phylum Echinodermata; class Echinoidea; order Arbacioida; family Arbaciidae; genus Arbacia; species Arbacia lixula. Next base: position 10,942,645 of record OZ022580.1, read on the forward strand.
ATGGTTATTCACGTGGTGTTGTCATAATTCACATTCTAAAGATCACAAACATTTCTTCCTTCGATCAAAACACACACACGCATATACACAAGTCTTATAATTACATATCAATTTCTTTCCGATTCAAATACATGTATATTATGCATGATGTAACATACAATTACGTTAAAACGGTGTATTTTGACAGGTACATATCAATTGAAATAAATTGATATATTTTAAAATGGTGATATAAATGGGATTGACCAACATACCCTCGCTCTTTGTTTCGTATCGTTGTCAGTATGTACACCATAAGATAAAACAGTTCTGCGCTCCTGGAGGAGCTATTGTATTTGCCCAAAACTCAATACCATTCGTGATGCTCGGTCATGCATTGGCTGCTTGTCCAAATCACCCCTTTTAAAGCCTCTTAACAATACATGAAATGCATTTGCCGCCTTTAATAAATCAGGGAAGAAGACACACAAACATAAATATCTGATTATCAAAACTCAACAAGGTATTGCTTTTACCTTTCCACATATCCGAATGGTACGGTGAAAGTCTCGTAAAACCCATGAAATTCCGCATTGGAAATGGTCCAGTGCGGCATGAAAACGTCAAACTGCATGTATGAATTTGAAAAAAAAAAACCCGGGAAAAGTGCATACTGGGTTTCCAACCAGAACAAAAATTCTACCATAGTAAATATTAATCAAGGACCTAAATTACTCTTCTTAGATAAAAAAAAATACCTTCCAAATCTGTCACATTCGATTTTTTATTTTCTCCATTTTGAATCGTAACTCTGTACGCTAGCGAGAAAGATCACGTGGTGTCGTGATGTGACGCCCTCACTTTGCCGCGCTATTCGGTGAAGCGGCTGCTATATTATGCTTTACGATCGTGTTTTAAAATGCCGATGTTTCAAGTGTTGGATGTTCGAAAAAGCATACGATCGGAAGCCACTTCGTAATTGTAACTTACGCATGAGCAGATTATTGCTGGCAGAAAATGACCTCAGATCAACTTCACTACTAACAGGGTAAAATGGGAGTTCATTAGATAGTCGACCACATTTCAATTTATTATCATCGGGTGTATGAAGCAAAAGGCGCAATCACCAAAAGAGGAAAACTTCATTATTCATTATTCATGAGCCGAAATGAAAGTGAGGGTGAAACGTCACGCGCAATTCTAAAAAGAAAAATTGCTTAATTTTTTTTTCTCGAAAACTGATTATGAATGATTCTGATTCTCTTTTCTCATCTGGAGATAGGTTAAAGACTAGAATATTAACCTTTCCCTTGAGGACTGCTGAAAATAGTTCGGACTTCTCTTTTAACTTCCTGGACAACGGTGGAATTTAAATGAATTGGTACTATACTGTGTTGCTTAAGATAATGACCTTTGCTCCACTTATGTTTACATTGACAATTCATTTGCTTGCCAGTGGATCGAATATCTTTTTTTTTTCATCGAAGGCCTTTCAAAAGTACAAAAACTGTCTGTAAGTTTTTGTGACTTTCTCTCTCTCTCTCAAGTGCCATATCTTGTGACGTTGGCAATGGTTGGCGACCATGAAATGCCAGGCTTTCCATTCCATTGCCAGTCTAAGAAGCTCAATCTTCTTCAACCTAGTCCAAGTTGCAATGCTCTGCAACTTGTGACTTTAGTGATGAATAAAACTTTACATGTGATGTGATTTTCTTGTAGTGCATCATTCGATCTTTACGTAACTGTGATGTTTCATTTCTTTTTTTTTTTCCAAACGTGATTGACAATCGCTTCTTGTGTATATGTAATATTTTAAAGAATTCGCTTTGTGTGCAAAAGGTAGAAACAACATTTTAACTCACCAATTTGGATACGCACTCATTTAATTCCATCTCTATCTCTTTGTTGTGGTGATGTATCCCAGCTGTACCACCATAAGAGGTGACAACAAAGCATCCTCCTGGCTTTAAGATACGCTCCACTTCCTGCGCAAATCGTTTGAAATCAAACCAGTGCGCAGCCGTTGCCACGGTTACCAAGTCGACTGAGCTCGAAGCGACAGGAAGGCATTCGGCCGGCGAAATGCTGTGAAAAGTTGCACCGATAGTAACATATTAGTATAAACCGGGTGTTTTTTTTATTTCAACTAAACAAACAATGGACACCATAATGACAGCAATATTTCAAACAACATAAAAAGCAACCTGATTTAACTAACTTAGGATATAATGATTTCGAAGAGAATGTAGAGGGGTCAATCTTGGAAGCAGAGCTTGTGAATTAACAGGCCCCAAAGATAGTTAGGCAACGCTACAATAAAACATACAACAAAATATCTTCAGTGATTATGCGAATTTTGAATACATGCAATTATAAACTGTATTAAGTACATGTATTTGTAGCATATCATAATCATAATTGTCCATAATCAAGCATTATCAATCAATTATGAAAAGTTTATATAAACACAATAAAGAAAAGCATGATACTTTTAATACATATTTTCCAGAAAAGTCACATTTGTATTAGCAAGGTAATCTACATTATTTATAATTCTTACTGCCATATTTTGTAACAATAAAACATTTTCAAGATACTATGCAGCAGCATTGCCCTAAGCAAGGATGCCATCATTCAAGTGGGGTAAAATTAATGTAGAATATAATAATTTCAGAATGGACGGTGGAAACAAGTATCTAAGTCTATTTAGGTACGTCAACATTACGTGACATAAATTTTCTTATATAATCTATATATAATGATCTTTCTACGTCAACCTGTTATCTATAAAAAGACTGCGAAACTTGAGTGAACTTTAGAACATTTTTCATTAAATATAACATCTCCATCAATGTCAACTAATGTTTTTACTAAATAACATATAATTAGTTTTGTTTATATTCGAGGACAATTTATTCGCTCTAATCGAATCATGCACATTTTTAATTTATGATTTACAATAGACAATAGTGTACGCGGATCGGAATGATAATCTTTTTAATGGACTTCAAATAATATAAATGATTGTTGCTTAGATGAAGTATTAAGATCATTAATGTATATCACAAATTAAAGAAGATAGGAAAAGGGGAGAGAAGTGATCGAAAGAGAAAATGAGAGTGGGAGAGTTAGACGTGAAGAGTAACATTAACGCATTTAGATATACATGTATTTGAGAAGCAAGAGGAGAATCGGGAGATAGGCAAAAGATCGAAGAATTAAGTATTGAGGGGAAAGGAGAGGAGTAGAGACAAATGATAAAAGAAAGCAAGGATGAAAATATAGAGAAAACAAAAGTCCCCTTTCAACTCACATCTGTCATACCTTTTCCCTCTTAGCGTATATATGCACATTAATTTATACCTACTCTCTCACAATGGACTATGCAAATTGATATTTATGTCTTTGTTTTGAAAGAATTATGTTTCTGCAAATGATTATTCGGATAGAATCAAAGTGACATGTAAAAAAAAGATTTCTACACTTACTGAAAAGAGACGTTTTCCGCTTTGTTCGTCAATTTGGCTTGAGCAATCTGGGCTGGGCTGATGTCGAAACCCTGCACGACCTCGAAGGCCGGGGAGAGGAAATTCGTAAGCTGTCCCGACCCGCATCCGACGTCGATAGCCAACGCCCCTTTCTACACCAAATAACAGAAAGATTCAACACAGAGAGGCACAGACGTAGGGAAAAATATTGGACATACTCCAAATACATGTATTTACCACATTATACCACTAATTGCATTTATGAGTAGTGAGGGGTCCCCCATAGAAACAATCTTAATCGATATTAGCTCAAATATGTTTACATTGACACATTGTAAAGAGAAGAGATGTTAGATTATCAGGCGCAGGTTCTACGAAATTAAATCTGTTAATACAGTATGCTTGTCGCGAACTGTTGAATATTAATCAAAGAAATGTTCATTTCGAGACAAATAAGGAACATACAATTACATGTTTCAGCTAAGTACAAATAATTACACAGGAAAATCCTATCCAAAGGTTATGATTTGAACAAAAAATTATGCTTTTTATGTCTTTTTATTTTCGTAAACATAATCATTCAAGCTGTTCCGAGGAGATTTAGCTGGCAAAATGACCCTACATGACCTGTTGATACCGTATTGGTATTTATTTAAATAAGAGTAGCAAAGAGGTACCTAAACCTATACGATACAATGCATTGTGACCTTCCTTATGATATCACACACGTGTTCGAGTTGCCTACTTTAAATAACTTCTTTACTTGTCAGTTTTAACTTAAACTTCCACTGTTAAATGCCTTTTTTGTTTGTACATGTATCTGCATCTTTTGGGAGCCACTTCTTTTCAATGTTGATAGAATTAGAGATGTGAAACAAAGGTTTGCTGCATTCTTTGATAAATTCAAGCGATTGCATGATACATGCTTCCCTTTAAATATTCCACGTACAACCATTACGTTTATTGGAGCCCAAATGCTGGAACAATATACATGTACCAAGTGAAATAAGGTACATGTATTGCCCAACGAAATTTAAAGCGTAAATACAAACAACATTTAATTTCATATGATCTTTAATCTTATGTGTGTAGTTTTATATATAATTCATTGCATGTATGCATTACTTCTCTCTTTTTCCCCCTTTTCTCCTAGGCCGTGTTTATCAACCTTTCAGAAATTTAAACGCGTTTCCAAAGGCCTTTACGAACACGTTTCCAAACGCGTTTAAAAAAAATGTGCGTTTATCAACTCCAAAGGCCTTTACGAACGCGTTTCCAAACGCGTTTCCAAACGGTATCAACTCTTTTTTTTTTGGCAGACCTTCTCGTTTTTTGTCCAGTAGAATTCTCTTCCTCTTTTTGTTTGTTTGTGAGTGTATAGTGTTGTTTCGTTGTAGTTGTAATTTTCAATCAAGTTTGTTCATTTTATATGTAATATTTTTTAATGATGAATATGGAATAAAATGAAATTAAAAGAAATAAATGAAAATTCATTTTCACCTTTATACGCCACTCTGATGGATACGATACATTCTACATAGATGTCGACCTACCTCCTGCGGTGAGGACTTGGCAAACTGGAGGACACGGTCCACAATGTCCTGCGGCACCCTTGGGCGAACAAGCCGGTAGCACTCGGCATGGCTATCCGTCTTAAAAAGCCAACGCGACATGTTCTTACAATTCGCCAAAAAATTATATTGACCAGAACGTCAACGATTCAAAATATGTGCAGGTAAAGCATAGACCCTATACGCCAAAACCGTCACTACGTCACACGTGTACTCTCTTTGTGGCGCAGAATGTAGGCCAAGTTTGACCCATCAGGCTATGCATGTATTTTATGAAGTCCTTCTCGGAAATTTTAAGTAGAGGAAGGAAGGTCCGAGGTTAGTTCAATATTTTGAGAACTTTTCACGCACGTGTCATGCTCTCCTTTATCATGTTTGTCAAGAGAGAGTTGGACTAAGCAAAATGGTCAGTGGTCCATTTTTGTTGCGAATGTAAAGTGCGGACGCCGAGCTTAAGCACTTACAAAATAAAGTACTTATATCGTGTACACGCTGATGGGCATGATCATGTATTTTATTACGTCGACTTTCTTACATATACATGATATATGTATTAGGTATCTAGCCACTTTGAGGCAGCATATATGCCCAATGATTATACATGTACTTCATACAACATTAGCATTAAACATACATGCGCACACACATATTTATACGCACGCACACACACACACACACACACACACACACACACACACACACACACACACACACACAGTCACACACACACACGCACACACACACACACTCACACGCGCGCACACGCTGACACAAAACATACCCCCATCTAGCTGTTTGTGTTTCCTTCTGAGAAGAAGTTCTGTATAACGTTCATTTATTTTTGAAACAAATGAAAAAGAGCTGAAAAACGTATATCGGAGAACTGTTTCGTTGGCGTCACTTCAATGATTAAAATGTATTTTGGCCTGGAAGGGGGGCGGGGGCTGGGAGGGGGGGAGGGTGGAAGGACAACACCGCGTGATTAATAATTTCCCTACAAAATTCTTATTATCTTGACGGATTTTGACAAATAGTGTGCGCGATGACTCCCTCGTCTAGGGCAACGTGGCAATATTTATAAAATAGACGGTTTTGATGAGAACTTAGTTTTACACTTTAAAATAGCAACCTCTTAATCTACAGGAATAATAAGGTATTCTATATTCACGACACAGACGAAAAACAACTCGAATAAAATTCTAATTACTTCAAAGTTTATTAAACAAAAATATCAACAATTTGCTCACGTTTTGCGCATGAGCTTTGCATGTGGAACTTTTTGATATTACCAAACAAGAAACGCACACAACTCAAAGCAGTGGAATAGACATCCGTTTTGTACAAGCTTATATTGTCAGACCTCTGTATGTTCCACTGTGTACAAGTATATGTATGTCTTAATACTTTGTACATATCTTTAATAGATTGTTATTTGTTACATGTATATTTTATATGTCATTGTTCGTATCACATTCGTTTGTTATTGGTAAACTATGCAGGAATCAATAAATAAATAAATAAAATAAATTATCTCATTAAAGACTGCATATGCGTTTGAAGTTTCAGCTGTCAAGATGTCTGCCTGTTGGTCCGACGGTAGTTGGTCCGGCGCCTTCCTTGCGCGCCAAACACAGCCAGTAGTCCCATGTGACGTCCATAGGTGTCGCGTTGGCTTCGTCACCTGGCAGACCAAGAATCGAGAGGACGCTGAAGTAAAACAGAACGAAAATGCAATAAATTAAAAATGAAAAGCCATAAGGCATGGACGCAGCAACCACTGGCACTCTTATTAACGCACGCTTATCATTTATTATTTATTAAATTCTGTATTTATCATCCAAGGTTGTCCCCTTAGTTTGACAACTGCCTAGGGGATCCCTATGTCATATATACACAAAAACAATGAATAAACGAGAAATACTTGTGTACAAGTATGAGGTGGTCTGTCAATGCAAATTCATGCTAAGTTCTGACAGATGCACGGTGATATTATCTAGTCATTAAAATTCAGGGGCAACGATGAAGAAAGGTCAAAGCGCACCTGCAACATACTAACATGTCAGAGATTTGTGTGAAATGGTCACGTTTAATGTGCTAACAACATGTTAATAATAGTCACTTGTAAAAAAAAAAGTTCGTCAGAAAAAAAAAATGGTGAAGAGACTATTAAAGAGAAGGACAAAGTAAAGTAAGGAATAGGAGAAGAGGGCAAAAACCACTTTGCAAAAGGAATGAAGTAATGACCCTACCCACTCCAGAAAATGATTTGCACCATCGTTGATAACATCTTTTCATGGCAAAAACACAAAATGCCACCTAGATGACGTCACGACTGACTGTTCACGTTAAAATCAAATCATTTTGTACAAGTCTATGAAACAAAGATACTGTGAAATTTTTTCATTATAGATTCTGCCAGCGTTTTTATTATAACTATAATGCTTTAAACTGTAGATGGCGTTATTCTACGAAAGCTTACGTGTTTATCTCGTTTCGATTTTGATACCACAATTTCAAGTTTCAATGGAAATTTCGGCATGATCCCGACATCTGATTAAAAAACGGAGGCAACCGTCCCGAAAGCTAGTAGACTCAGCTACAACATACTGAAATTTCAGAGTGAAAGCTTGACATATTAGTGAGATACAGCCCCTAGAAGCTCGTCATGTCATTTCATAAATACCCCTTCCATTGACATAACACGTAAGTCCGATTTTGACATTCATGCGTATAATGAAATTTACACCATGAAGACGTCATCAAAATGAAAAATGAAGGCAACTCCTATCATGGAGTGAGATCTCAGCTACAACATACTGAAATTTAGGAGAAAATTGACCATGGATTACTGAGATACACAAAAGCGGGTAAAAAAGTTCACGACGTCATACATGAAAAATCATTTTTTCGATTCTTATGGCAGTACAATGACGTTAAACTAAATTTAAGGGCTAGATTGGACATGAAATCACATCTACATTTCCCACTCTTTTGGGATATTGAAAAAAAATTGGGGGTCATCAGCCATTCTGAAGAGCTATGGCCGATTGAAGGTAGTCATGTTTTTTTTTACAATATTTGCACACAAAAACGTATTGACGCACGCGCAGACTTTCAACTTTGACGCATCCGCATGACCTTGTTCTTGCATGGAAATAGCTCAAAATTGCAGGATGTGATCCATGGAGTGTCAGAAACATGAAACTAGTAAAAAAACGGAATTTTGACCCTGCGTTTGCGTTTCGCATGGAAAAACGCGCGAACGCGCGCGCACGCGCGGAAATTTTTGAAATGCTCGAAATGGCCTAGAACATATGCAAATTTTTTTTTAGCTGATTTGGAGCATTTTTAAATTTTGCACGCTTGTAAATGCATTAACGTACGCGTACGCGCGCGTTTTTTGTAATGAAATCAATTGTCTACTTGTTAAATCTATTCATGTCAAATTTCATTTTGATCCAATTATCCATTCTGGAGTAGGATGAAGTAATAGTTGTTTCAATAAATTGCTCGTTGATGACGTCATGATCATGTATTGACCTTGAAAAGCTTATTCCTAAAAGATTACATTAAAGACAGCCAGTCCCTTTTTCAGATCATCACAAAACCATCGAAACATTGGCAAAACATATTAGACTGTGGGCTACCTGGACCCCCCATCCCCCCCATTAGCCACAATTTTCTTTTGGGTTTTTATCTCAGCCAGGACCCTCAGCTATCAGAATCTGCCTGTTTGCCATTGTGCTGGTGGTGGGTGTGGCCTACAGAGCCGTTGCCATGGGAACGCATCAGTGAAATATTTGAATTTTAGAAATTGCCATATTCCTCTCAAATGTTCACACAAAAATACGAAATTAGTGTCTAACTATACATTTTACAACTTGCCCAGTTGATTCTGATAAGAATCCAAGCCAGTTAAGGACAAGATCATGCATAAAACTGGTTATTGCCATGGAAACGATAAGAAAAAAAGGCATGTTTTTAGTTAACAATTCAAATATATGTTAATAGGCAACTCAAAGCCAAATCCCCACTTCTAAAAGTGTGAATATTAAGATATCAGACTCATATCAATGAAGACTGAAGTATTTTTAAGTGCCAACAGCCATGCATAAGAGCACCGTTGCTATGACAACACCATGGTGCAAGAAATACTGAAATTACAGAAAAATAAGAAATTGCCATACATTTATCATATGGTGACCTAATAACACAAAATTAGTGTTTTAGTATACATTTATTAAGGTGCCCAGTTGATTCAGATTGGAATTTAGGTCATAACAGATCACGATGATGCCTAAAAATGGTAGTTGCCATGGAAACGATATGAACCAAAAAGGCAATTTTGTTAGAAAAACGTTCAAATATATGCACACACACAGCAAAAACCTAACCCTAGTTTATAGTTTTATGCATATTTAGATGACAAAATAGTAGCAATCAAGATTAAGTCATTTCTAAGTGATAACTATCACCCATAAGATGGCTGTTGCTATGACAACACCATGGTACCAAAAACATTGAACTTACAGAAATGTAAGAAAATGCCATATATTTCTCAAATGGTAACATAAAAACACAATATTAGCGTCTAAGTATACGTTTATCAAGGTGCCCAGTTGATTCTGATTGGAATCTAAGTCATGTAAGGTCCTGATCATACGTAGAAATCGTGGTTGTCATGGAAACGATATGTAAAAAAAAATATTTTCTTTTACAAAACCATTAAAATATATGTAATTACACAGCAAAAACCTAATACTAGTTTAAAGTTTGATGAATATTTAGATGCCACAATAGTAGCAATCAAGCTTGAGTCATTTCTAAGTGATAACTGTCACTTATAAGATGACTGTTGCTATGACAACGCCATGTTACTGAAAATATTGAACTTTCAGAAATGTAAGAAAGTGCCATATATTTCTCAAATGGTAACATAAAAACACAATATCAGCATGTAACTATACATTTTGCAAGGTGCCCAATGGATTCTGATTGAAATCTTAGTCATTTAAGGTCAAGTTCACGGGTCAAAATATGTGTATTTCTACGGTAACGATCCGAAAAAAGGGTGATTTTAGTGCAAAAAGGTAGTACAAAACTTAATCCCAGTTTGCAGTATTATGATGGCTTATATTTCCAAATGATATGAATCAATATTATTGAATTCTTAGGTGTTTATGGCCATGCCTATTTTATAATCAATGCGAACTACTTGGTTGTTAGCATACGCAATGTATCACTTAAATACATACATCTCACCCACTTTAGCACCAAAAAACACACTGAAAGTGTATAGAGCTATGAATTCCAAGCTTTCCAGACGAATGCCTTCAAGATTTGTTGTCAATTATGGTCCAGGTCATGACAAATATTGTTGCTTTAGCAAGTACATAACAAAAATACAAATTATTAGAGAATTCAACCTAGGAAACACCACAAAACATATCAAAAGTAACAAGGTACATGTATATGACTTTTGTAACTGTGCTTCTGATTGTACATAAGATCCGGTAATTCAAGGTTGTCGAGGTCATGCATAATTGCCAGTTACAATGTCAAAACACTGGAGCAAAACATTAAATGTATTATACCAGAATACGATGTATTATGCTACATTTATGTTATATACATATACATACGTAGTTTTATAAACTCAATAGTAAAATGAAAACATAATACCATACAATTCAATTTCAATTGTCACCTTCATCACTGCCACCATCCACACACTCTTCCTGCACATTGTAAAACATGTATCTTAGTATGCTGGACATCCTCGTCCTGAGCATGCAACATACATGTACCATGGAGAGATACCATGACAATGGCCTAGCACCAACATCCAAAACCAGTTAAAAAGAAAACACACAGATAACGAGATACATTCGCCAAGGCGATAAGAAAGCACAAGAGATGAAAGTGCCTCACATCATCTTGGTATCGCTTTGTATGTGCTTAGGATATCAATTTTATTTTTGCCGCCATGGTGTTGTCATAGCAACAGTCATTCGAGGTATGACAATTATCACTTAGAAATAATTCGATCATGATTCGTACCAGTCTGGCATGTAAATACTCATAACACTATAAACTAGGATTAGGTCTTAGGCGATGTATTTACATATATTTGATTGGTTTTCTAACAAAATTGCCTTTTTGGTTCATATCGCTTCCATGGCAACTACCATTTTTAGGCATCATCGTGATCTGTTATAACTTAAATTCCAATCTGAATCAACTGGGTACTTTAATAAATGTATACTCGAATACTGATTTTATGCTTTTAGGTCGCCATATGATAAATATATGGCAATTTCATATAATTCTGTAATTTTACTATTTCTGGTACCATGGTGTTGTCACAGCAACGGTGCTCTTATGCTTGACTATTCACACTTAAAATACCTCAGTCGTCATTGATCATGAGTCTCATTTCTCAATATTTACAATTTTTAAAGCGGGAATTATGTTTTGAGTTGCCTATTTACATATATTTGAATTGTTAACTAAAAATGCCCTTTTCTGATCATTTCCATGGCAATACCCATTTTTACGCAGGATCTTGTCATTAAATGGCTTAGATTCCTATCAGAATCAACTGGGCAACTTGTGAAATGTATACTTAGACACAAATTTTGTTTTTTTTATGTTACTATTTCAGAAATATATGGCAATTTTGTAACTTTCTCAAATTCCAAAATTTCATTGACATGTTACCATGGTAACAGCCCTGGAGGCCACACCCACCACCAGTGCAATGGCAAACAGGCAGATTCTGACAGCTGAGGGTCCTGCCTAACATAAAAACATGGTTTGAAATTGTGGCTAAGGGGGGGGGGGGGGGGAGACCTTTTCGGTTTGCGGCCTATGGCCTTCATATATTTGAATGTTTTACTTACAAAATTGCCTTTTTTGTCCACAGCGTTTCTATGGCAACAGCCATTTTAGGCACAATTGTGATTCCTAATGAATTAGAAATGCAATCACAACTTACTGTGCGCTATGGTAAATGTATACCTAGACACATATTTTCTGTTTTTAACTTACGATATGAGAAATATATGACACTTTCTTATAATCCAGTAATTTCGGTATTTTTGACATCATGGTGTTGTCATAGCAATGGATTTTTTTTACACGGCAGTCATTGCATATAAATGACTGAAGCTTTTTTGCAACTATTCTGGCATGTAAATATTCATCAAACCTTAACGAAGAATTAGGTTTTGTGCTGTGAATTTACAGATATTTGAATACATTTCTAACAAAAATGCCCTTTTTACACGTCGTTTCCATGGTAACGACTATTTTAGGTATGATAATGACCTTATATGACTTAGATTCTGATCAGAATCAACAGGGCGCCTTAGTAAATGTATACGTAGACGCTAATATTGTGTTTTTATGTTAACATTTGAAAAATAAATGGCACTTTCTTATATTTCTGTAAGTTCAATATTTTTGGTACCATGGTGTTGTCATAGCAACAGCCATCTTATGGGTGACAGTTGTCACTTAGAAATGACTCAATCTTCATTGCTACTATTCTGGCAACTAAATATTCATAAAACTATAAACTTGGATTAGGTTTTTGCTGTGTATTTACATATATTTGAATGGTTTTCTAAGAAAATTGCCTTTTTGGTTCATATCGTTTCCATGGCAACTACTATTTTTCGGCATCATTGTGATCTGTTATGACTTAAATTCCAATCTAAATCAACTGGGCACCTTCAAAAACGTGTAATAAAACACTAATTTTGTATTTTTAGGTCGCCATATGATAAATAGATGGCAATTTCTAATTTTTCTGTAATTTCAGTATTTCGTGCACCATGATGTTGTCATAGTAACGGTGCTCTTATGCATGACTGTTTGCATTTAAAAATACCTCATTCTTCATCGATATGAGTTTGATATCTTAATATTCACACTTTTTGAAGCGGCGATTTGACTTTGAGTTGCCTATTAACATATATTTGAAATGTTAACTAAAAAAATGCATTTTTTTCTGATCGTTTCCATGACAATAACCATTTTCTACGCATGATAGTGGCCTCAAATTGCTTAGATTTTTATCAGAATCAACTGGGCAACTTCTGAAATATATACTTAGACACAAACTTTGTCTTTTTATGTTAACATTTAAGAAATATATGGCAATTTTGTAACTTCCTCAAATTCCAAAATTTCACTGACATGTTACCATGGCAACAGCCCTGGAGGCCACACCCACCACCAGCGCAGTGGCAAACAGGCAGATTCTGACAGCTAAGGGTCCTGCCTAACACAAAAATATCGTTTGAAATTGTGGCTAAGGGGAGGGACCTTTTCGGTTTCTGGCCCACGGCCTATATAGAGAAGTGTTAGCAAGCTCTATATTCAAAATTTGAAACTGATACGTAGTGTAAAATTCAAATAATGCATGTAAACAACGTCTGATTAATAGTCTTTACCTCAGGCTCTTAGCAGTTTGTGTTGAAATATCTGCTTTATTGATTAATCTGTTTATTAAATGCTAAAACGCATTATGAAAAAATTGTTCTATGGAAGGAATCATCTCCAAAGTTTGGTAGTTACTCATAAAATTAGGATTTAACACACGCATAATAACCACATAAGTACTGTAACAAAGACTAATACTTTTTTCGTAGTACGAAAAAAGTCGGTTTGAAATTTAACGGCTGAAATTTTTTACATATACAGAAAGCTTCAACATGCTATATTCTTAGAAATGGTCTTGAATCACACTTTCTTCAATTTACGATCGTGATAGACGATTTCAAATTTTAAGCTTGCAAAAGGGACGGACAATCTTTAATACCAAGAAGTAATAAAAGTTTCAATAAAAATGATGTAGGCAATTATGAGTTATGCGCGGCACAAAAAAGTGGGGGTGAAAGAATAAAAATAAAGAAGAAGAAGAAGAAGATAAAGAAAATTCTAACGAAATTAAGAGGTGATCTGTCGGCGACATACCACCTAAATATGTCATACAGTGATAAAACATAGATTAGCATACATGTACATGTATAAGCATGTTATAGAAACAGTCACTTTTATTTACCAAGTTCACTAACCATTCACTTCGATTCAGAATTGACCCCCAATCTGACACAATTCATCGGTTTTATGCAATGCACATACGCACCAAGTTTGTAGCAAATCTGGCGAATAGTTCTTAAGATACGGGTTCGGGACGGACGGACGGATGGACAGACGGACAACCCCAAAACATAGTGTGTCCGGCCACTTCGTGGCGGAGGCATAAAAACAATCCTTACCTCTTTTGAAAATCTCCGACTGGATCTTTTTCGGGGTAAAGTTCCTTCATCTTCGCTACAGAGCTAAGGCTCTGAAAAGTATCTATCACTTCAGATAATGTCATCGTAGTGGTGTGTCCAATCTTTTCCCTGCAGATTTGAATTACATAATATGAACAAGGTGAAGAGGGTTATGGAAACCAAGGGGTTAAGAACGTGTTTAATCTCGGGAAGCCTCAGCAGCCTCTTATTAAACAATCTAGAATTCAAATAATTGGAAACGGCGATTTCATTTTTAATAGAAGTATACTTGTGATTTTCAAAAGCGATCCCGAGAACATCACAGACTTATTACTAAAATGTTCTTACCATTTAAACACATACACACACACACACACACACACACACACACACCAAATAGAGCATCATACAATCTAGCACAGAAACGGTTGAACAAGGAGTCAGTTTATCTTTAGAGTACACTACCTCGTTCCTTTTATATGTAACTAAGACTTCGAATTTTCTGTTTATAGCACGCGTCTACGGATATCAAGCAAACGAAATGTATGCGCGTCTTAAACTTTTCCTTTGTAGCTTGAAATATTCTGTAATGTTTCGTAATCATGATAATGTTCTCGGATATCAAGCAAACGAAATGTATGCGTGTCTTAAATCATTCCTTTGTAGTTTGGCCCATAATATTCTGTAATGTTTCATAATCATGATAATGTTCTTTATATGTCTGTGCGTGTGACAGACGCATTAACAATCACTCGTATTATTACGAGTGTTTCAAAAACAATTACAATTTCATAAACAGTTTTGTGGTATACGGTGAGGAGGATTCATGAATATATCTACCTGACTGTGTGCCCAAAGGGAATTGTTAGGGTATCATAAAACCTGTGGAACTCTGCCTGAGAGCAGTTTCGGTACCTGGAGCGTGTTTCATCCTGAGGAAAAGAACCACAAGAAAAACGAGAAACAATCATATAAAACTCGACGTATCAGTCAGTAGTAACACAAACTGACGCATGCACCCTTGTTATTTGATTGATTAATTTATCTAAACACGATTAAAAACCCAAATTAGTACGAGACTGGTTTTCATTAGGGCCGTGTGGTAAAAACACAATATAAAACTATAAAAAGAATTCAAAATATACATCATATATGATACTTTCAAAGGTCATAAACAATTAAGATATAAAGACATATAGTTTTGCTTTGGGACGATCAAGCTTGTTTAAATTTCTTTAAGATATTACTAAAATTAGTATACTCCATGTCCATGCGCTATAAGAAATAGAATATCAGAAAAGTAAAATAAAGATTTGACTATGGAAATTACTATCGACCTATCAGGAAGAGCGAGACATTAGTCGTGATCACTTCAAGGTACTTCAAGGGAGTTTTCCTCACGTCCTTGATTGTGACTATTTTTATGCAGGTTTTAGTTGAATGGATGTCGGTAATGCTCTGAATACTTACAAAGTTGGCCACGCATATTCTCAATCCGTCTTCGATGTCTTTGTCGTCATGGTGTATATGGATGGTTCCGCTATATGTTGTAATGGCAAGACATCCATTAACCTTTAAGATGCGGTCCACTTCCTGCGCAAAACGCGGAAAATCAAACCAATGCGCAGCTGTCGCCACGGTAACCAAGTCAGCTGAATTTGAGGCGACGGGGAGATTTTCCGCAGGTGCAACTCTGGAAAGACACCATTAAAATGATGAAGGATATAACAATCATAGTAGAAGAATGAAGCTATGACATCACACCCTCCATTACCGACCTTCCAATTGGCCTCCAATTCTCTACTCCTCAGCTCTTCACTCCTGGTTTACAGTCCTTTTAAGGACTATACTCATTTCGAAAGAATACTCTACTTTTAAATCTCCACTTCTCGCCTTTCCAATTCACCTCCAATTCTATCCACTTTTTCTTTTCTCATTTCAGTCCTTCCAGGTCTTTACACATGACACATGATGTACCATAAACCTAGAAGAAAAGTGAAGCTATGACATCACACTCTCCATCACATACTTGTCAACTGGCCTCCACTACATATCAATTGTCTAATTCAAACATCAACAACCACGTACTACCTAGAAAATAGTAACCTTGTGGTAACACCATGTGGTTGTGTTCCTTCAGGATAATCGATCCACTTATGGGCTGTAGAAAGGAAAAGGTGAAAAGTGTGAAAAACATTCAATAACTTTGATTCGAACTAGTTGTCCAATTTTCTATTATTTAATGAGCGTAATTATTTGTTGAAAATAAGTTCCCTTTCTCTAAAAACAATTTAATGATTTGTTTTTGTTACAAGTTGTAGGCCTATAATCCTGATAAGCCAATGAAACATTCTTTAAATTACTTCGTAAAAAAACAGTAACAATTAAAAGTATCCCAACTCACTGGAAATTAATATTCTTTGCCGAGTTCGATTTTGACGCTTGCGCAATCTGAGCGAGACTGATATCGAAACCCTGCACGACCTCGAACGCCGGAGAGAGGCTGTGAGTCAGCTGTCCAGAACCACATCCAACATCGACCACCAGCTTCCCTTTCTAAGCAGAAAAACACAACATGACAAAAGGCTGGTCCATTTAATTCATTTCATATAACAAAATAATAATGATTTGATTGATTAAGAAATTCCAAATTTTCAGCGAACCTTTCAATACTCATTTTGTGATATTTACAAAAAAGAGACTAATGCATTTACAGTATTTGTTGAAAGAGCTGTTGTAACAAAAATGCAAATGTATGTTTATTTGTCAAATTATCGAGTGGTTATGATAAATGAAGGAAACACATACCGTAGTTTAAATATGATATATTGAACGTACATATTATATTCGTCACTGACGTTTCATTGCTGAAGATTACAGCGAGTCGTAAGATCATGCATTAAACAACTTAAAGTTGGGTAATTGTTCCTCTTGAAGATGGAGTATGTAAGCATATCATGAATGAAAGGTGATGATCCAATAAAGATAGAAAGGGGGAGAGAGAGAGAGATAGAGAGAGAGAGAGAGAGAGGGGGGGGGGCATGGGGAGGGTAAGATAGAAAAAGTAAGGTAGACATGGAGCAGCATTGAGAGTCAAGATGGGATGAGGAAATAAAGGAAAATAAAGAGAAAGAGGTTAAGCGGAGAAGGAAACAATTATCGAGTGGGAGAGGGGGGGGGGGGGGGCAAAGATAGAGAGAGAGAGAGGGAACATGAGAGAGGGAGAAATAGATGTACAGCATGAAGGGTGAGGGAGCTACAACTTAGAGGAAAGGAAAGAAGGAAAGAGAGTGAGAGAGATATAACATAAAAAAAAAAATCAAGGGGAAGAGAGAGAGAGATTACATTGTACCTTACACTTTAAAACACGCGAACCAACCACAAATATGTTTTTCTTTGAAGATTTTTTCTATTCAAATTCCTTTATGGAAGGAAGTCGTCAAATATAAAATATGAAATAAACAACAGTACGCCTACATATAAACACAAAAATTAATATCTAAAAGAGTGAAGGCATATTTTATATAAATATATTTACATAGATAAAAAAATATAAATATAACTAAAAGCAGACCGCAAATTTGACAAGCGCCTGATCAAAGCATTGCCATACATGTGTAGTTTGTTGTGTTCACAAACCAATCCACAAACAAAAAAAAAAAAAAACATGTGTGATTATCAGTATTGCTTTACCAGATCTGGCAACAATCCAGCAATAATATGCTGAACCGTTTAGTATGCGCATATATCCCAAAGGAGAAAAAAACAAAAACAAACAAGAACACGCTCAGTATTTTGTGCCATTTAAGCCCAATTGGGCTAGTTAATTACCACACATCGGTGCACACTCCAAACATTGGATAACGTTCTGCTGCATGCAGAACTTACTGCAGAATACCACATCTTCGAATGAACCTTCGCCTCGGCTGCCCGGTACCTGCCGTTCTTCTGCTGGGTTGGGTTGGCGGCGCCGAGGTGCAGAGAGAGTACAAGGTGACTTTTCTGCAGTAACCTAGAAATTACACTGCGCTGTAAAGTTAAGTCTATTGTTTCAGTTAGGGTACGTGGCCCTTAATTGTTAATTTAGTCTCCTAAAAATCTAATTGACCTTGTTCCGCGGAATATTTGGTAATATACAAAGTTGTACAAAGTATTCACGCAATCATATACTT
>OZ022580.1:10961341-11013841 GCA_963669155.1 Arbacia lixula
CCACGTACACACCAACAAGAGGGAGATTGAGGAGGAGAATATACATGTGTATTTTAGTAAAGTAAATTTTATTTGTTTTTGGAATCACGAATAAAGATTACTGAAAAAAAAATCACGTTTACTGTAGCTTAGCTCGAGGTAGCGAGAGAGAGAGAGAGAGAGAGAGAGAGAGCAAGACAGACAGAGAGAGAGAGAGAGGAGAGAGAGAGAGAGCAAGATAGACAGAGAGAGAGAGAGAGAGAGAGAGAGAGAGATTTGTATACACACAAATACCTCTCTTTCTCAGAAAGAGATTTGTATACACACAAATACCTCTCTCTCTCAGAGAGAGAAGAGAGAGAGAGAAAGAGAAAGAGAGAGAGAGAGAGAGAGAGAGAGGGAGGGAGAGGAGAGGGAGAGAGAGAGAGGTATCTGTATACATCCTCTCTCTCTCTATACATATATATATATATATATATATATATATATATATATAAACAAATTAAATGAAACGCCGGAGAAGAAAAATTATTCGAATTTTTTTTTCTTCTCCGGCGTTTCATTTAATTTGTTTGTCTTCACCTAGTAATCAGCGCCATCGCATCCTCTATTCTTCTTATATATATATATATATAGAAATAGAGAGTGAGAGAGAGAGAGAGGGTATCTGTATACACCCTCTCTCTCTCTCTCTCTATATATATATATATAGAAAGAGAGAGAGAGAGAGAGAGAGAGAGAGAGAGGGAGGGGGGGGGGAGGGAGAGAGAGAGAGAGAGGGGGGGGAGGGAGAGAGAGATGTGTTCCCTTCTCTATCTACCATAGGGCCTCCTCTCACGGCCCCCCCCCCCCCCCCCCCCACCCCTTCCCTCACTGCCTCCCGCTGTATCCGCTGTACCTTCGTACAAAGCGAATAAAGTATACAGTATACACCGAAACCAACACTTAAACTCCCTGGATATTTTGTCTACAGTTGACTAGTTTTTTTTTGTGTCTAATACCCTTGTATTGTGGTGTAAAAGTATTACTCATTCTAGCCCTTGTTTAGTTTTGATTGACAAACATTGACTAATCGTTTTGTGGCTGTAACAACATACTGTACTTTATAGCATTCATTTCAATTAGTGTCTAACGCATCTAAAGGGCCTTCCTGTCAACCTGTTTTAACTGTTGAAATAATAACGCAGATAGTCATTACTTGTCATTGTTTAACTGGATTAAGACCACACCTGTTTGCGACATAGAAATATCTATATGATACATGCACAGAGAGGAGACCAGCGAATCTCTAAAATCAATGGACACTAGGCCAGCGTTTGCGACCAAACGTTGACGTCTTAAT
The DNA here is from genome assembly GCA_963669155.1 of Arbacia lixula. Lineage (NCBI taxonomy): Eukaryota > Metazoa > Echinodermata > Echinoidea > Arbacioida > Arbaciidae > Arbacia > Arbacia lixula. Next base: position 10,962,663 of record OZ022580.1, read on the forward strand.
TAGGACAAGTTGTGGACCCGCCGTCTCACTTTGTCGGACCCGATCGATGATGGATGCTACAACGACTGCGGGATGCTTTACGTGGAACTTGCCTCTTGATCCCTGGATCTTAATCGGATCATCGCTTTGCCTTAATCTATTCCTCTTTGTGATCTGTGTTGGCTGTATCTGCAGGTAACAATGATAATTGTGGGGGTCATATTTTCATTTATTTTCCATGGAAACTCTTGGGTTAATTCTTTCAGATTAGAGTTGTGTCCTAATCGTAAAAGAAGCACGAAGAAGAACAAATTACAACTACTTAATGAGATGAGATGGGGGAGGGGGGGGGGGGGGTTGCCAGTCGTAGTAAATTTGTCAAAAAAATGTCCCTAACATGGATATGTCACACTCTCTTTTATTGACATTGACTTTATAAGTATTTTCATTCTCCCTTCAATAATTTGTTTTGATGGACTTTTATACTGTATCTCCCTTTTCATGCTTTTTCTCTCATTAGTTTTTGTTCTGACTCTGACACCCTCCCCTCCATCTCTCTCTTCATAGATAATTTGCGTTGTTTTCAATCATAGCAAGTCTCTCCCCCTCTGTCTCTCTCTCTCTCTCTCCCTCTGTCTGTCTCTTTCTCTGTCTCTCTCTCCCTCGATCCCCCCCCCTCTCTCTCTCTCTCTCTCTCTCTCTCTCTTTCTCTCACTCTCATCCCCCCTCGCTGTATCCCCGTTTTGTTATCAAACATGCCAAAGGCGCTGCTGCAGTCTCTCATATCTTGATATTTATCTTAGCAACTCTCTCTTTCCCTCACTATGCTGCTCTATGTTACTTCCTATCTGTCTATCTTTCACTATATTTCTTTCATTCTCTTTATGTTTATCCTACATACACACATACAGTATTTTTGTTTAAAATCGTTTCATTTCTCTAAACCAATATCATAACAGCGCTTCCAAGAGGCGACCCACTCAGCGATCAAACTCCCAAAAGAGTTCCAGCGGACCAAGGTATGAAACTACCGTCGTGTCGACTCATCGTCCGACATGGGCTAGGTCCACGGGCGGAGAATCCCATACGGCGCAGAACGGACGAAGCGGACATCGATACCCAACTCAGGATGGTGACCATTCGACGCTCACCAGTGACGCCGTCGGTCATCAGCGCCGCGCCGAGTCTATATCGTCTTCATCCACGGAGTCGGTGCGGTACGCGCTCCCGGGACCGCCCGGAAGACACACGGAGAAATACCGCGGTGACACGGAGGGGGTCACTGCGGCTGACGGTGGCGACACTACTTACATGTACGCTAACATACTGAACATGATGCATGAAACTCGGGCAATCCACGACGGTGAAGTTTATTATTACTGACGACAGAAGTAGACGTCACTGCTCATTCAAAGGATTGAATGTTTTTGTTTGCCGAGAAGCAATATGATATATAATTTTCCCATCCGTAGTTCATTTATGATAAGGTTATTGTCGCTGCACGACAAGCAGTAGATGCAGGTCCACGCCTGGTCTCGTCGTCTGTGCTTATATTTCTGACGGATTAATCAACCAACATGACCAATCTTGTGACTACGGAGAGTATTCAGTAACCTAGTCCGTCTCATTTTTATCTACATGATCCCGATGCATAAACCTATATATTACTCTGTACGTCGCCAGCACATGTCAAAGCGAAATTTCATCCATAGAAGTAATTCTTCTCCTGACTCCTATTATAATCATCTTCACTAAATAACAGTGAATCCTATATCAGAAGAGCGCTCAATAGAGCGCTCAATGTCCGGTCTTTATAAAGCACTTAGTTTTTATGTAGGCCTACATGTCATGTTTCCATGATAAATATTGAGAAAATCCTCAACAACAATGTGGTCTTTCTATTGAGGTGGTCGGTACAGCAGGTCTCATATTGTCCTTCAAAACGGGCAGGCAAGTCAAACATGTCAAAAATTAAATTTTCATGCTTCGCAAATCATGCGGATGTTGTCATGATTTCACGTATAATGTTATTTTAGTAGGTATTTATAGTGTTACAGTCTTGTAATGAATTGGGTTTGTTCAGTTTTGCGCTGCCTCTGTTTTTTCAAGGCATGTTAGGCAGATGTTTTTATTATCACTATACAGCAATGACTCACCATATGTATCCGTGTTTCGAATAATGGTCGAATATTAAAATAAACGCTCGAGTGGTAACTGAGAAAGATTATTAGAAGAAAGTCTGATTTGCTAAGTTATAACTTGAACATTTAGTTTATATTCAAACAGGTACAACATGTATGATCCAACGTTCAATTATTTAATAAATATTTTATTTTAGAAGGTATTATTTTTCGTAATATACGTTTGTTCGTTTATATGAGATCCCATCCGCTCGCGCATGCGCAGTCAATTCATTCGCATCGTGTAATTCTATGCAGTCTTGTCGCCATTTTGATCTTCATTTTTTGGCTTTTTCCGGCCTACACGCATCGTTGTGTAGTCTGGTTCTCGCAATTTTTAGGGTTTGTTTACCTTCTGATTACTCTGAAATTAGTTTTGGAGAACTATGGATCAGATTTCGGGTGATTTTACGCCGTCTGATCCGTCCCAAAGACCGACGGACGAAAGTGCTGTTTCCAGCGAAACGCGCGACTCGCGATCCGGGCAGTCTCCCGGTAGCGAGCAAGGTGTTAAGGGGAAGACTGTCGCTGCTGCAGCTCGTGAGGCTGGCCGCGGCGGTGAATCCAGAGCCGCGAAAAAAGCGCCCCCGTCGAAGAAGAGTGGGAATAAACTCACTAAGACGACTCCCAACACGGCAGTGGCGATCGGGAAGCCTCGAAAAGTTGCACAGAAAAACACTGAGACTGTCAAGGCCGGCACTAGTGCCGAGCCTACTCCGAAAAAAGACAGTCAGACCTGCATTCGTGCAGAGTCGATTTCAACTCCGGCGGTGGCTTCCACCTCAACCTCGTCGATTGAACTGCGGCTTAACAAGCTGGAGGATATGATAACCAAACTGGTTGATCACATGCCAGCCCCCAAATCACAGACCTCTAGTCCACTAGTGGATATGGGAATGGACGATTCTGACACCGAACATGCTGAAGGTGTGTACAACTATGAACTCGTGTCTGACTCTGAGATTGAGGCTATAGCGCTAGTTCACACGACACCGCTAGTCCTAATACCAGCCAGGATTTTAAGATACCTCCAATCGCCGCTAAGTTCGCGGTTCCCATAGGCATTGGAGAGCCTTTGGACGAGGATATTGCGGGGTCAGTATCTTATCTAATCAGCCACACTCTAGAACAGAAGGCGCTTGACGAGACGGGTAAGAAATACCCGAGCCCAGAAAACTGTCCCCTGCTGGACGTACCCAAAGTGAACCTCACTATCTGGGAAAGTCTCGACCCACTTACGCGGGCGAAGGACCTCAAACTACAGAGAATTCAGAATACCCTAGTGAAGGGGATCACTGCCTTTGCTAATACGCTTTCAGCACATGAGTTGACAGACACGCAGCAGGATGCACTGGGGCTGCTCTGCAGTGCGAATTTCGAGATCAATGCCCTCCGTAAAGACCAGATCAAACCTGGCATACACACAGAGTTCTCACACTTGTGCAAACCTCAAAACCCAGTGACAAAATTCTTGTTTGGGGATGATCTCGGAAAGAAAGTAAAGGACCTGAAAGACGAACAGAAAGCTGCGGCTGGGGTCGTCAAGGGATCAAAATCCTTCTCTGGCAGATCACGTCAACATTCTCAGTACCAGTACCACCCTTACCGTAGACAAACTGAGGTACAGTCTCGGAGAATGAGAACAGCCGGATGGTCGCCTGCCTCTAGCAGTTACACTCCCCCCCATGCTGGGTCCACAAAGCGGCCTTTTTTAGGCCAGCGCTCAAGCTGGAAACCAAGGCAACCAGCACCGCATACTCAGACCTCCATGACCAGAGCAAGCAATGTGCAGAACCCTCTGTACCGCAGCAGAGCAGGGACAGCTCGGAAGTAAAGGAGCCATCACCACGTGAGGTGAGTAATTCGCCTCCTGACTCTTCTTCCTCAATGGTGGGTGGTCGATTGAAGCTTTGCTATGACAAATGGGTAATGTTGACTTCTGACCCATACATTTTGAATGCTGTTAGAGGATACAAACTTGAATTTGATCCTGATTTATTTCCCCCAGTCAGGGAAAAGGCTTTGTACGAATTTAATCGTAATCCGGAAACCAATAAACAGATAGACGAAGAGATCTCCCGTCTGGCATCTAAGAATGTCATTGAGCAGTGTGTACATGAGGATGGGGAGTTTATCTCCAATATCTTCACCAGGCCAAAAAAGAATGGCTCTTTACGTGTTATCTTAGACCTTTCGGATCTGAATAAGTGTATCCTCTACCAGCATTTTAAAATGGACAACATACATACAGCCACTTCACTGCTGTCTCAAAATTGCTATGTAGCTTCGATAGATTTGCAAGATGCTTATTATTCAGTCCCTGTCCACCCATCATCAAGAAAGTATTTACGTTTCATCTGGCAAGGGAAATTATGGCAATACAAGGCTCTGCCTAATGGCCTCAGCTCTGCACCTAGACTGTTCACAAAATTGCTCAAACCGGCCTTTGCGAAACTTCGCACAGAAGGGCATATCATAATGGGTTATCTAGATGACACCATCATAATAGGAAAATCTAAACAGGCTGCCCAAAAGGCTGTTTCAGCCACTACCAGTCTATTGACAGAGCTGGGGTTCTTAATTCACGCCAATAAATCAGTTCTGGTCCCCAGACATGATTTGACCTTTCTGGGGTTTCACTTGGACACTTTGTCTATGCACACTTCCCTGCCACAAGATAAAAAGGATGACATTTATGAAGCTTGTTTATCCCTCTTGTCCGATTCTTCCCCTTCGATCAGGGGGGTTGCGAAAGTCATAGGGAAATTGGTTGCTGCCTTTCCTGCGACGCAATATGGACCACTGCATTACAGATCTTTAGAAAGAGACAAGATTAAGGCTCTGAGATTAGCCCATGGTCACTTTGACAGACCTATGACCCTCTCTTCAGAGGCACGGGAAGAGTTAAAATGGTGGAGAGATAATGTTCATACAGCAATCAGCCCTATAATAAGGCAAAAGATAGAATTTGAACTCCGCACGGATGCCAGTGCAGAGGGTTGGGGGGCCACCGATTTAACCTCCAGTACGGGAGGTAGGTGGACTAAAGAAGAGCTGGTTACAGCTCAAGACTCTGGCATTAATTATCTCGAAACTTTGGCAGCAGGGATAGCCCTAAAAGCCTTTTGCTCGGATAAGAGGGACGTGCATGTCTTGATGAGGTTAGACAATACTACTGCCGTAGCATATATTAATAACATGGGAGGACTGAAATCCCCATCCTGCAATCAGTTAGTGTTAGATATCTGGCAGTGGTGTATACTTCGCAACATCTGGCTAACAGCAGCCCATTTGCCAGGATGTCAAAACATGGAGGCAGACTTTAGGTCAAGACATTTCAATGACAGAACAGAGTGGATGTTAGATAAGGGGAGCTTTCAAACAATCACTTACAAGTTCGGAAGTCCAGAAATAGATCTGTTTGCATCCAGACTCAACACACAAGTACCTAGGTACATTTCATGGATGCCGGACCCAGAAGCTGAAGCAGTAGATGCATTCACATTGGATTGGGGCAGTTTCACACTATTCTATGCATTTCCCCCCTTTTGTCTAATAGCCAAATGTCTGCAAAAGATTCAAAGAGACAAGGCATCTGGCCTGTTGGTAGTGCCAAACTGGCCCACTCAAGCATGGTTTCCCCTGCTCAAAAGTATGTTGGAGGAGGGACCATTGGTCCTTACACGAAGTAAGAAATTGCTTACTCAACCAATTTCTAAACTTAGCCATCCCCTTAGTGATAAACTTGATCTTCTCTGTTGCAGGATTGGCGTACACAGTTCGAGTTAAAAGGACTACAGAGAAGGACTGTGGACGTTCTGTGTGCCTCGTGGAGACAATCTACACGAACCCAATATGGGACTTACTTAAGGAAATGGCAAGATTTTTGTACGTGTAGGAGACTGGACAGTCATTACACTGCAGTAGAAAATGTAGTTGAATTCCTAAGCGAGCTTTTCCATGTACAATCTCTAAGTTATAGTGCCATAAACTGTGCAAGAAGTGCCTTGGCCTCAGTGACAACACTGGATAATAGCAGCTGTACTATTAGTACACATCCATTGGTGACCAGGTTTATGAAGGGTGTTTTTCATTTAAGACCTCCAGCGCCACGTTACAATCATGTCTGGGATGTGAAAAGTGTTTTGGATTACCTGCGTCAGATGTCACCAGCCGGTAGACTGACGCTATGTGAGCTTACTCATAAACTATGCATGCTTCTTGCACTTACGTCGGCACAGAGGGCTCAGACACTTTATCACATCCACATTGATGATCTGATTTGGAGAGAAAACGGTGTAGACATCCATATAACGGAACTGGTGAAACAAAATAAACCTGGCAAAGTAGGAGTTATTTCCACTATTGACGCCTACCCAGAGGACAACAGATTGTGCGTCGTAAGATATTTGAAAAAGTACATAAAACGCACCAGTGTGTTGAGAGGATTGGAAAAGCATCTTTTCGTATGTTTCAAGAAACCGCACAATAGAGCGAGCAAGCAAACTATCTCCAGATGGATTAAGGAGACTATGTGTAATGCTGGCATTGACACAAAGGTTTTTAAACCGCATTCTACAAGAGCGGTTGCTACTTCAACTGCCAAGATGGCGGATGTCCCCATTGCAGACATACTGAAACAAGCAGGGTGGTCAAATGAACAAACATTCAATCGGTTTTACAATAAACCGTCAATCAAAACTGCTGTAAACTTTTCCCAGGCAGTCTTGAAAGACCACTAGAGCAGATTCAGCCACCATGGTGAGCAGCGTTAATTTAGAGTGACAAATGACTCACTCTATGAGTTTCTAAATGATATATTGTCTTATTGACCAACTGTTTTCAGTTGGCCCAAGTTTGGTGAAAATGCCACCACCGCTTCAAAATCTCATATAAACGAACAAACGTATATTACGAAAAATAATAATTAAATTAAACGAAAACTTACCTTGTTTGAAGTTTGATTTTTATTATTTGAGTAATAGGAGTTGAGAGTTTATATGCCCTCCACTTCCCTCCCTTGCTCAATTCAAACTTCAAGGGTAAGGATTAGCTCTGGAATTATGAGCGACTTATTTCAATGTCACTATGGATTTAATTATTTCAAGTGGCAGCATTTTCTATTCACAGGCAAACCTCAAAACCTGTCGGGTGGGGTTACCAATGGTAAATTGTGGACGGTTTACTGATTGAGGTACCGTCCCTTAAAGAGGTTTGCCTTGGCGACTAACATTGACTGCGCATGCGCGAGCGGATGGGATCTCATATAAACTCTCAACTCCTATTACTCAAATAATAAAAATCAAACTTCAAACAAGGTAAGTTTTCGTTTAATTTAATTATTTATAGTGTTACAGTAATTAATTGGGTTGTTCAGCTTTGCGCTGCCTCTGTATTACTACTTGTATCACTATTTGTAATTTGTTCCACTGTATTATGAATTAAATGTGGACGATTTTCATGATTCAAGAGGTATTATTACTACTTCCTAGAACTGTTCACATGGCAGGCCATTAATGTACAAGACAAATCAGTAATTACTACATCACTTAATTTCTTTTTGCATCCAAGCGCTCTTTCACCTTTTTTTCGCCATGCTCTTCTCCCCTTCCCCCGTTCTCCACCCGACTCAGTTGCCCTCCCCTCTCTCTCTCTCTCTCTCTCTCTTTCTCTCTGTATGTCTCTGTCTGTCTCTCTCTCTGTCTCTCTCTGTCTCTCTGTCTGTCTGTCTGTCTGTCTGTCTCTCTCTCTCTCTCTCTCTCTTCCCTCTCATAATGGCTATTTACGTCCTTGCTTCGATTGATCAACGTATGTCATCATGATCATGGTATGCCACTCACGATGGTTCGTTAAAACTTATTTTTTTAAATTAATATCTTTCAGCTCTCTCCTCTTTCTTAGTCTCTATTTTTGTTTAAAACACTTCAAAAATATATTTGACTCTCTTTCTTTCTTGTATCCACTCTCTCTATCATATTTCTACTCTCTTTGCGTTACACACAGGCACGAAGTCTTTCACACATACACTCACAAATGACAAACAGACATTCACATACACGTACACACATACTAACACACACCATGTGTATTCCTTCTCTTTAGTTCATCAACCATGTACCACTTCATTTCCGTTATTTCACGATTTCACCCGCTCAATCTCTTTTTGACTCTTTTCTCATCTTTCAACCGCCTCCCATTTTTGTCATGGTAACCTCAGAAAAGGGAAAAATGAGCTATCACGTACAACAGTGACATTAATGTGTAGTCAAATCAGGGGATGCAACTCAGTGCACATTTATTCGTTCGAAAAAAAGTTTCCGCAAAAGAAGGACCTTCATGGTTACCCAGTATCCATTTTAAATGGCAATACATTGATTACAAAAATAGATATTTGCTACAATTGGAAGTTGATATCCGATTTCTTGAGGACGTGGATCCACGGTGGGTAGGTTTGACCAGGTCGGAAGTTCTATTTGGTATATTGACAGCAGGGGTCAGGGGTCGGTGCGTCGAACCGGAAGTATTTAAACATCTTGTCCTGTATATAAAGGAATGGGAGACATAAGAAGGAGAAAAAAGTAGCAGACGATGTTTCTGGCAGCTACTCTTCGTTCTTGAAGTAAAGACCATTGATGTGTTCATAAGATAGTTGTCATGGTTACAGATGACAAACTGGGCAGAGCCGTTTGACGTGTTGCACACTCTGTCACCTGATGGACCAATTGGAGAGAACGGGCTTCATGACGTATTTTCTGCATACGTAATGACCAATTTAAACTGCTACTCTCTCATTTGCTCTCCATGGTTGTTTGTACATGTTTCACAGCTGAATGCAGCAATCGTATATGCTCAACTATTTTCATAATCTATATAAAGAGTTTATAAGACCATAAGGTAACGCAGGTTTGCGCAAAAAACCTATCAAAATAAAAACTTAATAACTGAAAAAAAAAGATGCACAGAACGTGTGTCTCCCAGTTATACATATTTATTTTTATTCGTTTAATCTACGGTTGACCTACGAGTACAAAACCCGTGACACGTTGTTTACTGATGTCACCACAAAGGCGTTTAGAATATTGATTTAGTCTAAAAATATTTGATCAGTAAGAGTGTGTTTTGGAGCGTTTCCACAAAACATCGTGACTGTTGTGCTAGTGTTACCGACGGCATCATGCATATATTTTTTTGCGGTTTTATGAAATTCATCCTCTCGCGTATGGGAATAGTAGACCGCTAATTGAGGGATACACGATTATATCTTTCACGAACATAAATTTTCGGTACTTCTTTAATTATATATCCTAACATTATTTTGAAATGTCTGACGTGTCTGTCCATTCGTGCTTTATATTACAATTAGGGGAAGTGAATCATTGCATAACTGTTCTACAATGTCTACCGCCATCACCTAGTCTGGATTTTGTTTATTCCTTTGTGTACCACATGTGACTTCCATACAATTATCATAAAGTAGGTGTGTATTTGGCACAATAATGGGTTAATTCCAAAGATTATTCAGCTTGTTTCTTCCAACACGAATTGGACCCGTAGTGATGCCACAATGGCGCTGTATAGCTAACGGGTCTCGTAGTCTTTACTACTACTACTACTACTACTGCTACTACTATTACTACTACTACTACTACTACTACTACTACCTCTACTACTACTTCTGCTACTACTACTACTACTACTACTACTACTACTACTAGCTACTATTACTACTACTACTACTACTACTACTACTACTACTACTACTACTACCTAATACATTTCTACCCTACTCTGACAAAAGGAAGCAACTCACAAAAAAACCTTTCGTGTAAATGAGAAAATGTGTCTGTCACTTGCATTAACATCAGTGCAACACCACATCATGTTAGAATGAATATCTCGCAGCAAGATGAATATTTCTTCTCCAGATTTTAGCCTTATGTAGGGAATGCTGGGCACAATCTGAGAGTACCAATAACCCAGATTTGAGTGGTTTGTCACTTGCTTTCTTTTGTCAGAGTAGGGCAGATTTGACCACGTGCGTGCCAGATTCCCTGCTGCTCTATGGGAACTGTACGCATCACTTGTGCATAAATGCACCAATGGCGCATACAAATATTAGGTAAATGGTGACTTACCGTTGCAGAAGACGACCTTCCTGGTTCGCTTGTTGCACCAGCAGTTCTTGTCTCCCTGCTTGCAGTCTGAGCAATGAGAGAAACAGAAACATTACAGCGCCATCAACGGGAGACGAAGGTCATGGTGAAGATGGCGGTAAGATGAAAGGGAAGGGATTCATAACTCTTCCCCGACCCTAGTCAATCCCACCTCCTATCGATAGAGACTTGCACATTCCACTTTCATTTATAAAGTGGCACTTTACATACTGACAAACGTACATGTAACATTTCTGCAAAAATGAGGATGGTATTGATTCAACAACAAATAGGACAACTCAATGGTGTATTCATATAACAGATAATTAATGATAACAGACCATGCGTCCTTGATGATGATGATGATGAATTGATGTCAAAGATATTGTATTTAAAAGCCACGGCCGTTCAATTTGACACCAAGAGAATATTCGACTGATCAAAAGAATATGGTTCAACTTTCTATTTCGTGGTGTTAAAAATATCGGAAATGCGACATTCCTGGTACTAAATGAAGAACAATGGCAATGGAAGCTGCAACCTTATGTGATTACACGGCGAATCCTGAAGAATTACCAACAAATCACCTTTGTATATAGTTGAGATTTATTTAGCGCTTATAGTATTGAATATGTGAATATCATTATAATGTGTATTCAACTTAATTCATGGAGAGTATTGCCGATGTCGTATTTATTACGATATACAGCATGCTTATATCATAACTAAACTTATGTTTTTCATGTCTATGGTCTACCTTTGATTTCTTCTCTCCTAAATTTTCGGTATCAATGCGATAAATTGTAGAACAATTGTGTAATTCTAATAATCCCGATAGTGATGCACTCATATCACAATTAAAAATTTTTTTTTTGCCTCATTGATATTAATCCAATTCCCCTTAAGCAGCGACTGTCATATAATCTGATTGATCATTGCGCCTTAATCAAATGTACATGTAGTTGGAAGGAGCATTAATTCATATGACTCTGTACATGCCACTGCCACACCTTTGCTCCATTTATACTCACAAATCACAATCATTTGTGTTTTAATCGGTAACAGATGCATGCATCCTATGCATGTTGTGCAAGATACACGTCTACTTAATGGGAGTTATGTAGATTACTGGTGACAGTAGAAAATAGAAAAATAGAAAATGAAATAGCAGAGGAAGTGAAAAGGATCCAGTTGGCTTGGGCAAAATTTGGTAAGCTCAACTTTATCTTTCGCGACGAGAAACTCCCTCTTTCTCTCAAGAAATAGACTTTAAACCGGTGCATCACACCTGTGCTCTCTCATGGAGCAGAAACCTGGACCACAACGAGGAGGCTGGAGAGAAAAGAATTATGATTGGTGTTACAAAGAGGGAATAAGTTAGAAACCAGGATTTGAGAAGGAAAACTTAAGTACGGGACACAGTACAGGAAATTAAATCGAAGAAGTGGAGGTGGGCTGGTCATCTGGCCAGGAGGAATGATGATCGACGGACACATAGTTTAACTGTCTGGACCCCAAGGGCTAACACCGGAGGAAGAGGCAGGAATAGTAAGAGGTGGATAGATGATATCAGAGAATAATTGTAGTTTGACATGGAAACGAATAGCACAAGATAGATCATAATGGAAAATGAGGAGGCCTTCCTTCAGCAGTGGAGAGAAATACGCTAGATAGATAGATAGATAGATAGATAGATAGATAGATAGATAGATAGACTGGTGACAAAAAGGCGCACATGGCACATACGGAGTTAAATATGAAAGACGACCACGGCACTTACATCTGTACTTGTTCATCATGCTGCCCCTCTTCTCCAGAGCGAAGAGGTCCTCCAGAGTATCCTCCTCTTCGAAGTCGAAGTCGGCGACGACAGCGACAATGAGGACGGCAGCGAGAACGAGGAACAGAGCCTTGCCCATGTTGATTGGTTCTAGAGGGAAAGAGTTTTATGAAAGAAAATTCCATCAATTAAAAGATATCTTACAAAGAATATGAAACCTGTCACTACAAATAGAAAAATCGATACATGCAACAGATTACATAAAAAAGTATAACTTATCCGTGTAAGCCATTAGCAAGATATTCTTATGTGGGTTTTGAGAATCGCATCGTTTTGATTTTCCTAGATCGAATAACATGCATTAAAGTGTAATTCTAAAGAACCTCACACCTGTATTACAATTAATTCGTTTGTATGGTCGATATAACTCATTCTCTCCTCTACTTCATGTAAGATTTCATAGCTCCCTTTCCTTTATGTCAGTACATTCATGAAGCGCTGCTTCTTAAACATGTTAAAATGGCGACATATTATGTCTACTGAAACTGGACGGAAAATTGATTAAAGAAATAAAATGAACGTAATAATTCGGATGTGAGATCGAAACAACTATGTCAAGGTGCACTTCAAGTTATGGGAAAACCATTTCGACAACGAAGGCGACGATGAGAATGATGTGGAAGTAAAGATTTTGCGAAGTAGTGTGAATAGACTGTAGTGATGATGATACTGATGCTGCTGCTGCTGATGATGACAACCAATAAGACATGGACCTGATAATAATGGCAAAGAACTGGTATAAGCCCGAATGTGAGACACTTACCGGTTTCTGAGTGTAGGTGAAGTGGATAAATCGGCCAAAATTGGAGACTATGATCTTTAGCAGCAGCGGACCCCGTATTTATACCCTTTTCCCCGACTGGAGAGACGCTCACATTTTGGGAGATTCTCATCACGTGATCTCGATCCAATCGAAAAGCACATCGCCGTCTGCAACCAACCATCCGAATAAGGACATCAACGGCGTTTAGCGGATCTAGGTGTTTCTGGGTTAAGGTTGGGGCTGAGAAATACGCTAGCAGCTGCGATGATACCGAGCCGATGAGGTTTTTTGGGAGAGATAAAGACGGAAGGAATGAAGCGAGGAAGAAAACACGGTTCGCGGTCTTTGTGACATTTTGAAAATGACGAAACAGTTTTCGTCACCCTGCTGTGAAATATGCTATTTTTACGCCATTTACGCGCGCAACTTTGCGAAACAGGTCTCCCCTTGCGGCGGAATTGCCGTATGTTCGCGATTGGCTGGAGGAAAAGTCGCCTTGCTTCTTTCTTCTTTGTGGATGGTTAAATGATGCTCGCCTTTCACACGCTTGATTGTACAGGTATCTACCATTGGCAGACATTGATGAAAAAATGATGATAAAAAACACTGAAAAGCCGTGCTTGATTGGAGACCTGTTTCGTATTACAGATAAAACATGGCGTACGGAGTACAACTCCAATGAAGTTAATGAGAGCTGGAGAGTGGACAGTGGAAAGTTTGTTATTACATTATGTACATCTCATTTATTGGTGGTGCGTACAAATACAAAGAAAAAGTTTATCTTTAGATGTTTGGTTTATCTAGCTACCAGTAGGCCACCTATCATATTACAAATGTCGGTGGTCAAAATAGTAGTTAGGCTTAATAGCAATCTTTTTTGGGGTGATTATCATGAAGTGAATCAGTGTAATTCGTTTGTATGCATAGCAACCTCCTCCCTATTAAAGATATTATCCTTTATACATGTTATAAGGAAATATGTGTCCCCTTTTCTTGCGAAAATATACACAAACACACACACACACTCACACACCTATAGACAGAATACATACACACTCACGCCCTCACATGTACATAAACACATAACCACATACAAAAATCACACACACACACACACACACACACACACACACACACACACATACACAGGCGCACATGTACAGGTATCTATGCATCGGCTTTTGTTGCAATCCACCAGTCTCACACTATACCTCTCTGACCCCGAGTTTTTGCTAGCGCCCTTTCCATCTCCATTTAGCTCTCTGTCACTTCTAAACCATCACTTCATCCATCCATCCATTCAGTCCGTCACTTAGTCAGCCAGTCGTCTCGGCTTTTCATTTTAATTACCCCAATCCCGACCAATATGTTGGTATCCATTCCCACTGATTCACTTGCTGACGACCTGTGATGATACCTTGAGCTGTAGTCTAGATTCAATTAACTCTCCCTCCTCACACACGTCACTCTGTTCTTCTTCAATACCTTCCTTCACACTATGGAAGGCCAAACAATTCAATCAGACGAATAAAAGTGTAAAGTTTTCCATGTTGTCTATAATGAGAAAATAGAACAGAGCTTAGCACATTCTTAAGTCCCCAAAATAAATAAATTTACAGGACGAATCACCAAAAAGAGGACATTAAAAAGGAATAAAAACAGTAAACAAATTCAAATGCAAAGGCAACAAAAGCTGGTGAAACATAAACAAAGTATGTTTGCCAATAATGACCAGAACACCGTAGCTACCCGATAATTGATTACCTGAAGAAGAAAACATGCACACTTTAAGCTTTACCATGAACGTTCATGAATGTTGGGTCATCGACATGTTCATGGTAGTATATCATTATATATATCACTTGCATCGAGTATCTGTTTTGTTCATAACTTCTGAATGATTGCCTTTTATGTTTCTTGATCGCTCACTTTTTCTCAAATGGGATATTTCATATATGTCAACGGCAGTTTACTCTGTCTAGAGTATTACTTGGTAATTGTCTCCTTTGTTGAATATGCGATTGTTGAAAACAACAGTAGTCAAATCGAAAGCGAATAATGAATTTTCGCAATTTTTATTTCTTTTGGCTACCCATACCTAGCCCAGATTGACCGAGCTCAATATGACGCCAAAACGAAACTAATTTCCCGCCTGAGCGCTGATGCTGTACGCCCTGTCGAGAAGACATCTGGAAATCACGTGAGGAGGTTTTTAATAACAACGAGATCAGGATAGACTGTTGCCTTAGAAGTATTGTGAGATGCTTAGGTATTTAAGTTGTAATAAAGATGCAACGGTATGGTAGTTTCAATTAGAGTTTGGTGCTTGTCGGTTTGGCTTTTACAAGAGACAGAGAGTGTGCACGATTAAAATATACAATTTGCAGTTATTCCTTCCAGTACTACATACACATAAAAAGAAACTGATTGCGACATATGTATGTATTGTAACTTTGCTCATAATAATGACGATGCTTTTCTGCCCTACACTGACAAAAGGAAGTTAGTGACATGATGACTCAAATCTGGGTTATTGGTATTCTTAGATTGTACCCAGCATTCCTCACATAGGGCCAAAATCTGGACAAGAAATAATTATTCATCTTGCTGCGGAATATTCAATCTAACATGATGTGGTATTCCACTGATGCAAATGTAGGTGACAGGCACATTCTACTCATTTACAAGAAAAGTATCTTTTGTTTGTTGCTTTCTTTTGTCAGAGGAGGGCAGTTTTCTTCTCCTTAGATTGCTCGATCAATCTTATCGATATAGAGAGTACTCGTGCTATGACCATGGGTTCCATTCTAGTGTGATTTAGGGACTCTAGGGCCCCGTAACACAAAGGTTTGCGATCAATTGCAAATTTGAAAGACGGGTTCTAAATTTGTTACCGGTCAAACTTTTGAACAAAAAGCGCACGCACCAATGATGTTGATTGGCCAATGCCATTTTGAGATTGATAGAAATCTTTGTGTTGAGTGGCCCCAAATAGAGAAATCTCAGAGTTATGAAATGGTTGAAATCAAACAAAATCAAAATCAATTAAAAAATGTATTGTGTACAAAATCAGGTAATACATGAGTTATTTGTTTGCTAACTTACTATTATTTGGAATATTTGCTCCCATTTAAATCGTATTGTTCATGTTTCTTAAGGTATAGAAAGGGTGGCGCATGTCAAGGTTTATTAGACACATTATCTGTGTCAGGTCTCAGGTGAAAACAGATTTGGCAGCAGCAATTGTTTTCAGTTTTCTCCTACTGCTAACCGCTCTCTCCATCTCTCTCTCTCTCTCTCTCTCTCTCTTTTTCTCTCTATCTCTCTCGCTTTCTGTCTTTTTTTTTTCTCTCTCTCTCTCTATATATATATATATATAGAGAGAGAGAGAGAGAGGAGAGAGAGAGAGGGAGAGAGAGAGAGAGAGAGAGAGAGGGGGGTGTATACAGATACCTCTCTCTCCCTCTCTCTCTCTCTCTCTCTCCCCTCTGCCAAGATTAATGATATGTATACTTTCGCACACATCTCTATAAGTGAAGCTTTACTTTAAATGCTCGATCGTGAAACAAAATATATAAACTCAAATATTGTTTTGAGAGGGACACCACTATTTCAAAGATCAGTCTGCACAACTCGATTATCTAAAAGGGGGCAAGTTTTTTAGCTTTAGTTTTCGGTGTTTAAAACCGAAAATAAAGGTGATGAAATGGAGGTAGAATAGTCTTGTGTAAGTGATATAAAATATAAAAAAATCACCGCTCCACTTTTTTGACTTTCCTTTTCCCTTTTTCACCCGATAAGTGGGTCAATTATCCGAAAGAATACAACTACATGGTGCTACCAAAAGTTCTGCTATTTTCTAAATAGCATTTATTAGTAAACTCTCACCATGGAAACATTCAAAGAACATATACACCACATAGTTGATTAAACAGCAGGAAAAAAAAGTTATATCAGAGATGTCGAGGTTAGGCCTAAATTTGCCGTTTGGCTGCCGGACTAATTACCCATATATCCACGGTGACTGTCGCCATACCTCTGGGGTGTCAATCGATCTATCTCTTGTGGCTCCACATCTATCTGTTAATGTCTCTTATTTTTTAATTGCTCTTCACCTACCCCTGATAACTCTCGTCTGTGCTCATCAAATCGATTGAGTATGCACATACCTCCAACTATCTTTCCATGTAGCCATAGTGGCCCTCATTCTACCACTGGTCTCCTCCCGTCTATCTGCAACAGCTATTCCCTTTCCTATTGTAGTCCTGTATATACCTATGACCTTCTCCACCTTCACATTATGACTCTACACCTTCCTCTACACCTTCCTCGTGTACGTTGATACATGTACTATATTGCTGATGATGAGAAAAAAACGAGACAAAGCAAGAATGTATGGAGAAGGCCCATTAAAAGAAGATTGATGGGCTCCAAGGAATGGTGAATGGTGACGTGACATAATGACATGTGTCAAACAGTAACGTTGCAAAAGATATTTTATACATAAACAAGCGAAATAGGACAAAGAAAAAAAAAGCGGTACGTTTTCCTAAAACACGACAACAAACAAACACCAAACAAACAGAGAAAGTAAATTTTAAAGAGGAAGAGTAAGTTCTTTACAGTGGAGAAACTTTTGTCGGACTAACGAACCGTTTTTCATCTGTGGATTAACGAATCGTATTGTTTCAACACAAAGGACATTTTGTCGATGAAGGAACATGCTCCATCTTATGATACGTTTATTGGTTAACTTATTAATTATGTAGAGTAATGGCTTATGGTCCGTATGGATTTTAAACTTCATGCTATACAAAAAGTACTCAATTTTGCCCACAGCCCATACACAAAGACTATGCAATAGCCACGTTTTGTATGGTAGAGTACCTCGTTTCCCTATACTGCTTTTCTCTGAATTATATCATGAATCTCTTTCCTGACAGTCGGTTCAAGGGACATTTTGTCGTTCCAAAGTTGTGTTCATGGAAAGTGCACGAAGGAAGGTTTGTTGGTGTACCTGAATTATTTGCGACGAACACCGCCGACTAAACATCCCTTGTGCCTATCCCCCCAAAAAAAAGGAGTGAATGAAAGAAAGAAATATATATATATACAAAAAATTACAAATGAAATGTCCCCCCCTTTTTTTTGTGTGTGTGTATGGGGGGGGGGGGGGGGTTGCATCCACCCACACCACACACACCCCACCAACTGGCTACGCTAATAAAGTAGAATTGAGATGCGGCATCCCCAATAATTTATCCACATACAATCCTGAGGTTTTCTCTACTCTGAATTTTCGTCAGACCTTCACTAACATTGTAGCAATTTCTTTCATCTATTTCTTTATCATGAATTTCATTTGGCATTTCATGAATAAAACTTTGCAAACATTGTGAAATGTGTACACAATGAATATTAGTTCAATTCTATGCGTACCAGTTTGGGCTGCCATAGGGTTGGAAAAAGGCTAACTAAAAACTGTAATCCTCAGACCTTCCGCCCCAAACCCAGGCTGATGTGCATAAAAGTAAGACAATAATTGATACAAGAATGACATGTTGTTTTATATGACATCTCATGGAGTTAGTCTAGGTTCAACACTCCATTCAGAATAAGGGCTTAAATTTCCTTTTTTCATATCTTGGGGCAGTTCGGATTAAGAACCCGAATAGCAAACCAGTTTATTCCAGATGACGTGAACATGTCGCCAACGATCTATCTATTAATGATGTACTACCTTGGTTTTTACGCTGCTTCGCACACATAATGCGTGCCGTGCAACATGAAAGAAGACAGCCCTGTCATCACGGTCCAATTACAACGGGGACAAACACATCACGTGACTGGGAGGCCTTGCCGTGAACCAATCACAATTCGCTGTGGTGCGTATGAATGTAATTATGAAAAATAACCCGGTCAGAGGCACACGCGCTATGTTCGTCATCTGTTGTCCATTCGTGAACCAGAGGACGCCAGAGGAGGAATGTCTGCTTGGTTACACACATTAAAAAAAAAATATATATATTTTTCGATCCACAACATTATTTTGTTCTAGGTGTTATTTTTTTTGTGACACTTTAAAAGAAAAGGTAAAAACTTTCAAATCAAGCTAAAATGTATGCATCATTAAGTCAGTGGATGTAATTTTTTTTTTATAGGAGGTTTCGTGACATTTCATCAGTATCATTATTGTAAAAATCCTTTAAATATCTGAAGAGATTTTTACTTGGGCACAAATGTGGAATTCAAAATGTGTGTTTATCATATAGTTAAATCAGACCAGAACAATGTCCATAGTGCATGAATCATGTCAACAAAAAAGGTCGGACGCACCATGTTTTGTTAATGACGCTGTGATGGCAGCTGCTAGTGGATTGATACAATTGTGGATTGACACCATTGTCGTGTTCTTAATAAATATACCCACTAATATTTGGATCTAAACCTCTCAAAAAGTGGCTTTTTGCAGGAGTAATACACATTCATCGTATAGAGCAGTATTCAATTTACCGCATAAGGGATTACATATTCTAAAGGATTATTAGAAGAATAATAATTTACGAAATGGCACGAAAAATGCTTTAAAAAAAATTCCTGTTAATTTAAGGTTGATTCGAGTTCTCTTTTAATGTTTTTTTTTTTTAAAGTGTCAAGGGTGTTTTTAACACCTAGTGCTTTTTTGGAATCACATATGCAATCGTTGTGATGGAAATATTAAATCCTTTATTCAGGGACAAAAAATAACGTATGAAAGTTCTCAGGATGGAAGAATAAGTCAAATCAAATTACGACCCAACAACAACAACCCCCCCCCCCCAGAATAAATAAGTCACAAGTAAACAAAAAAAAAACAATAGGGAAATGACTCATGCGCTGAGAGGTGGAATATGAAATTATGTTTACTTACAGATATGTTAAATAGCAAAAAGGGATTTCACCGTTTTGAATGTATTGCATAAAGTCACATATGAATAGACAACGCCATTCGTTTTGTTTGTTTAAAATTCACAGCGTGTTTCGGTGTCGTGAACGGTACTGGGCCATGTTTCACTAAGATGTGCGCAAGTTACGCACGACTTTGTGCACGACTGGTGTCCTGTTCTTGCGCTAAATGACATACGCTCAATTGTCCCTGTTTTAAAAAAGTGGGGATGAATTTCCTACCATCATAGTCTCATTTGATAGATAATAAACTTTGTATTTAGACTTTTTAATGTATTAATATCATATTTCTACTTGAGCATCAAGATCAAATCACGAATCACGATAAAATAATTGAGAATCAGATTTGGCACCCGAGAACAGGTCACCAGCCGTGCGCAAAGTTTTGTGTAACTTTCGTACATTTTGGTGAAACAACCCCAAGTTTCACAAGTATGTGAATGATAATTTAATGGTGATTGTAAGTACTCATTGGTTTGTTTCATAGGAATCCTGAAGATGAATGTCACCACGACATATGATCTAAATTAAATCATATTATTAATGTGCTTATGTTGTGTAATACCTTATCCAAATATGCGATTTACAATAACTATTTTAGAAAAATCAAACTGTTTTAACATTATTTTCATTATGAACAGAATGCACGAATATGTTTAACTTTGCATGCATGTATTTGTTATACATGTTTTTTTCTTTAATCAGCGCAGGACTTTTCTGTCATGCAGGTCCACTTGTATAAGTGGACCTGATTATAACTACAGCGCAGAAAGATGTTCGAAATAAAAAAAAAAATAATAATATGACAGATGACTCCACGATGAAATGTAGAAGAAATAGCCATTTCCATTTAAGGTATCATTCAAAACCAATGATTTGTAGAGACGATTCATTAGTCATTCTCTTATCGATCATGGCGCCAGGTACACCCAATCTTCCAACTCCAGAGATAATGCATAGCCCTCTATAGTCCAAACATCTACATGCAATGGGAGGTTTCCCACTGTAAGGATCTCAAAAAAGATTATGCATGAACATGATGAATATCACATTTAAGAGAATACTGAAATGACTTTCTAGGTCATTAGATGTAGTTCCCATTCAGTATACAGTTAACACAACATTGTTTTACATTACATATTTCATTCAATGAGCTACTACAAATTTAAAAAGAATAGCCGAATCAACGAATAAAGTTCATTTAAGTTAGTTGATTTACTTAAGAGTGCTGTATCATCATCAGCGCGAAGTTCGATTCTTCTGTCAGATTGTTTTGTCAAAAGTTACAAACTTTGCAATGTCGTTCACATAAATACAAAACATAAGCGCCCATGATATAACCCATGTGCTAGATTTGTGCTACTTTTAAACTGTCACTTACTGCGTTAGGTTTGTCTGAAACCATTTCAATTCTTAACCCCTCATGCAATGAAATTGCAGTATGGTATCACATTTTGATATTCTGCTATTCATTTTGGAACATGGTCTGGTAGAATAAGAAAGCTATTTCCGTCGTGAGAAATGGGCTTATCCATTTGAAGTACGTACAGCGCTTTCGAAATCGTTTACAGTAATCTTTGGTATATGTTTACCGCAATCAAAATGTACATAAATGACCCCCAAATATCGAAGATGCTTTACTGTTTTATCATTTTACTATGCAAGCCTGCACAAGCATAGCATGGGATACACTCCCTTGAAATAATTGCTTTTTAAAAATGATGGTTTCAACAAGCCTTAGATAGGAGACTAGGATAAAGAAATGACATCCATACACTATGAGCATGGTCTTTTCTTCCAATGACCTTGACCTTAATCTTGTACATTTACGTATGAACTTAAAAACACCATTTCTTGCGAGTCAGGATTTGTTTACTTTGAATCACTACAATGAATGCAGTGTTCAATTATACGCTATCGTGTTCACGAACATTGCCGTATGCGCACTCAGCAATGACCGACACAATATCGAATAGCAAAGATGCTTAATTTACCTTGACTGGCGTCACCTCTTTGTGAGTGAATAGCTGCCTATCCCAGTCTGTCGCGCAGAGATTCAATAACTAATGTGGCGTGAATATTTGTAATTGGACAAACATTCCAAGTTGCGGCACTAATTTGTCACCGTGTCATTGTTGCCCCTCACTAAATACAGGAAATATATGCGTGTCTGTGTGTGCGTGGCATATGTCGGTGTGTCAGTGTTATGTGTCGCTATGTGTCTGTGTGTGTCTTGTGTGTCTTTGTGTATGTATTTTCGTGTGTGATTACGCATCAAAATATTAATTGTTTTCTTTGGAAAAGCTGTCGGTTCTAGATTGGTGTATCTTTTTTTGTAGTACTTCACATTACATCTTCTTTGTGGTTTGTGGATGTGTACACTCAGAAAAGGCATAAAATTGCATTTTTATAAATGTTGTTAGAAACTACTATAGTAGATAAACATGATGAAAGCGTAGATGAATGCAACCACTAGGCTGGAACAGAAACCAATGAGTTGAAAGAAAAGTTGGTGACATAGCCAACTCTTCAATATTCAAATTGACAAGCAATATTAGACAATCAAAACGGAATAAGAATCTGCGACGATATGAAGCGGTGACAATTTCATAATTCTGATTAAATTCTTAAATAAGTACATTCAATCAGTCAAAATATACAATTCTAAAAGTTTGGAAGTTATACAGTAAGAGAGCTTCATCAGTATGAATCAGAATTAGAATTGGTGAAAAAATAACAAAGCAGTAGAAAACTTGACATATGCAGAGACACACATTCACAGTGAGAAAGAGAGGGAAAGAGAGAGAGAGAGAGAGGGAGAGAGAGAGAGAGAGAGAGGGAGAGAGAGAGAGAGAGAGAGAGGGAGAGAGAGGGGGAGAGAGAGGGGGGGAGAGAGAGGGTGAGAGAGAGAGAGAGAGGGAGAGAACGAGAGAGAAAGAGAGAGAGAGAGAGAGAGAGAGGGAGGGAGAGAGAGAGAGAGAGAGAGAGAGAGAGAGAGAGAGGGAGGGAGAGAGAGAGAGAGAGAGAGAGGGGGAGAGAGAGAGAGAAGTTACCTCATTTAAAAGTTTAATTTGCACGATCCACCATACAATGTTTCGGTCCAAAATTATGGAACCGTTTGCCAAATGTCCATAACAGTCCATATCCTTGCTATTATTCAAGAGTAAGCATAATATATTCTTACCTTCCGTCATCTTGGAAAATCACAAACCATACTTTATTTTTTTTAGGTTAACTTTGTTACTGTTAGTAATTATTGGTTGTATTTTTATGATTATCTTTTGTAGATATAATAAGAACAACTATAATACTGGGGAGAAGCCTCAGTCAGGTTAATGACCTTTGCTTCTCCTCCCACACTATGTCTTTCATTATTTGTACTATTCTATTTACTTTGTATTCATATTTAACTTACTTGATGTATCTCTATATGCATTTGATGTTTCTTTTTATCAATGTTGTATCTATGATCAGTTGATGCCAGGCAGAAATAAATAAAACGAAACTTAATGAAAATATGGATATGTGCAATTTAACGC
Organism: Arbacia lixula; assembly: GCA_963669155.1. NCBI lineage: Eukaryota > Metazoa > Echinodermata > Echinoidea > Arbacioida > Arbaciidae > Arbacia > Arbacia lixula. Next base: position 10,986,062 of record OZ022580.1, read on the forward strand.
TGATTATTAGTCTATGAACTATTTATGAGAAGTGATTTGTGTTGTCGCGTACCGTTTGACGTAATGTTGCATTTCAAGGTTTGAAGCTTGTCGTAATTGGATGTATACACAGTGAACAAAAAAAATAACATGATATAGAAAATCTAGAATCGAGAAAAACATGTGGCCACATGTCGCGGTTCATGCAAACGGTGACAATTTATTGCGTGATTCTCTTTCTATCCTTGGCGAAGCATTGTTGTTGCGTTCACAAATCGAAATCCATTTTTGTTTGCATGATCCAAATATTCCTTTGTTAGGAATGAAACATATGTTATGAAGAAAGGATTATTGAATTTTGAATTTCACAATGCAAAATCAGTCATGCCTGTCATACTTTGAGCGTAAGTGTTAGGTCACAATAGCCGCGTTGAAATCGGCAAGTTTCATGGGCAGACCAGTTGATGCCCGACGCTTATAATGAATATGCACATATTCATTACGGTCTGTTGCGCTATGGACATGATAGAGATCACCATGTCTCTCTCAACGGATCTTACACCTGCTATCCATCGGGGCACTCTCCAGCAATCGTACGTACGTGGTGCGGAAAGACGGCTTATTTGATATTTACATGATTTTTATAAAGGAAGACTTTGTTAGCAGTTCAAGCATTTATTGACTGACGGAGAAGGAAAGGATCTGGGTGCTGAATTGAAGGGAAATGAGACTTTTCGTCCACTTCGATGGATCACTCGACCACGGTATGATAATATGAAATATGCTAACACACAGTTAGTGATCACTTGAATATGTGAATAAACCATTATCGTTATGTATGCAAAATTTATTAAAGTCGTTCAAGTGGCACACGTTCTCAGCCCGCAGCAGGCATTCGCGTTGCGCTTTTGCTGCGCCGCTGATGACTGGGCTGCGATTGCGCAACGACCGTCCGCGCTGCTATAAAACGCCGTGCCGATGGTGGCGGATTATCACATTTACAACAGATTACGAGATTATGAATGAATTCGAAATGCTCGCGAGATCATTTACTGGTGTCTTCTGTAAGAATACTAATCACGAATTTTTAAGACAGGGATCGAATACTTTCATTTTTTTTTTCGAAATCAGCAACGGAGTTTTTATTTCATTTGCTTTCAAAAACATTCAAAAGGCCTCATTTTTTTTTAATTTGTAAGCTCTCAGACTTTGCTGGATCCTGACCCTTCTACAAATTGAACGGCAACACCAGTTACAGCTTTGGAACGCCAGTACTCCAGCGGAGATTTTGATTCCAGTTTTGTTTGGGTTAAAAAAAGGAAACATCTGTGCTATTCGTCTTCAAAGTGACGCGAATTTTCAGAAATCATACGGACTTCGCAACCGATATTCGCAGGACAGCCAGTCCGCAGGCAGCAGAAAACACGCGATGTTATTTTCAGCTCGGTAGTCGTGACCTTCACTTGACCTCTCAAACGGCAGAAAGGGTCTCCTTTGCAAACTGCGATATCTCCATTAATAAACCATATTTTCGTACACTTTCTTTTGCAACTGTATGTTGGAGGTCGAAATTTACCAACTATGAAAAAACGTTCAATTAAAACAGGCAAAAAATATTGCAAATTCGAGATAAATATGTGTTTCTAATAAAAAAAAGAAAAATGAAAATAAAGTCTATATTTCAATGTCAATCGCTTTTGAGCCCCAAATACTTATAGATCATCTGAAGCGGAATCTTATGTACTTTTTGAAAATAGCATTTTTTCCAACCTCTCCTTGTAGAAGGGTCAGGATCCAACAATATATCAACCATGTTAAAATCCAAAATGCATGAGACAAGACGAAGTTGTGAACTATCCTAACCAGCCAATCATAGTCCGCGACCGTCGAATCGCTGGTGGCATGACGTTATTAATAACCAAATTATTATTATTTTTTTAAATGGCCGCCATGAGTGACTACTGTTGACCATACCTACTGTACATGTAGGCTAATACAGCTTAAAGAGTTGCATTTCAAGTGGCGTTTAACTGATTATAAGGGTTGAATAATCCAGTCAATTTATTCAAGTTGATCCATAAAATAAGTTGACATTCTTCATAACAGCTGACATTGCCATAAGCTAACAATAGATGTTTTTTTTTTCAGAATACTTTTCAAGAGAATGACATAATTGAATATTTTGAATGAAAGGTAGTAGTGAATTTAGAGATTTTTTTGAGGAAACTTCTCAATATTCCCTGACGCGTCTTTTGCTGTCAAACCCCATAGGTCTTTTTAACGCGGCTTTCCTGATCAGGGTTCTTTTGTCTTGAAAGGAATGGTGGAGATCAAAGGCCTATTCATATCAGCGTTCCTTTGACCGTCTTCCCTGGCTATTTTCTATTCGCATAGCTAATGATCTATTCAGAATAGCTCCCTCTACGACTAAAACTCTCGCATTCCTTCGTAATGACTGTACGTAAACTCGTAAAGTGAGTTCTGTAATTTCATGTGTGCATAAAGCCACTGAATGAAAGGGAACTTTAACTCAATAAACGACATATCAAACACGTCACCAAATGTTTCTAATGTTTTCAATTTCTTACATGAATTATCAATTATCTTTCCTCAAATGGACGGGGATTAATTCAATCTGTCTTAAAAAAAGGTGATGAGAAAAGTAAGCCTACATGTATTTTATTTTTTAAAAATGGTAATGTTTTATTATGTGCATGCAGGCTTTCTTTCTTTGCTACGTTCATGTTCCTATCAGTGATATAAGATGGAGTAACTATAACTTGCGCACATTTTAAAGATGATATATGATGGTGATATTAAATCAAAGATTTACTCCCAATTCACAAAATAAAATCGTCTAAATTCATAAATACTAAATGAACGGCAAGATACTAGAGTCCATTTGCTTGACGTAATTCGTTCAAAGGTTTTCGAAGGTAGCGCCATCTCAAAATTCTATGCTAATCGGAAAATGCACGCTATAGGGTAAAGAAAGTCATAGAAAATTATTTTGAACTCATTTCACGCACGATAATTTTGCAAAAAAGTCAAGCAGATAAAGAGAAGATATTAATGTTTGGATGCAGGTTGGCGGTTGGTGGATGGCGATTTCTTGACGTTTGTGAAAAAATTCAAATATTCTCAAAACGGACGCAATATAAGTACAAAATTTGCCAATGTTTTGCCAATATTCATACAGATTCTTATAAATCTTGAAGAAAGTTACTCTATCTGGTAATGTCATTTCGCCTTTTCCGGTGGTGATATCAGTATTAATCACATTTTGAGTCATGCGACCTTGCGCAAAATATAGTCACGCGCGAATTATGGTCACACAACCACATCTCATTTGAGAGTGAGATGTGAAACAGAATGATGTTTATTGAGAATAACGCGACACGTTGGTTATGGGACGCAGGAGCGGGTCTAACTCTCGCCGGTGGGGGGGGGGGGGGGGGGGAATTCATCATGAACACGATGCGTATATATATATATATATACATATACATATAAACAAATACTAAAAAATTGTAATACACTGACCTCAAAAGGCACCTGTTAAAGAGTAGTTCGCACGAATCTATGTGAAATTATCCACTAAAAACGAAAGCCACATTTGTTTGCCGCAATAAAGACCCATTTTGACAAAAATGTGAGAGAACACCGCACACCTCCAAGTGACGTCGGAAAAGTCAGTGCCGAGTTGCATGCGTACAAAATGCCATAAAAGATAACGTTCTGTGGACGCTGTTAGAATGTGCAGAAAACCTTTAAAAACATTTTTAAAATGTTTTGAAAACTCAAAATGCACTAAAAACGTTTTAAGAACGTTTAAAAAACCTTTTAAAACATGTCTAGAACGTTCGTTTATGACCAGTTTGAAAAAAAGTTAAATTATAGTGGACTATTATCTCACATGATTAAACATACATGGATTTGAGCGTTCACACAACTCAAAACATATATTAATCCTATTTTATCCTACCTTACTCCTACCGCATCATTAACATGCTCACTTATATATATATATATATATATGTATTACTACGGTAATGTGCTCCAAAAATATTGCTTAGTAGAACTAAAGATGAATATTTTGTTGTAATTATTGTTTTCTGCGCTCAATTAGGTGGCATTTATTAAATGTCTAAATACTTATTGGATTGTATGCTTAAATATTCCTTATATCTAGTTTTGTACCGTTTATCTTTTAAAATGAACAAAAATGTGACACAAGTCGATAGGCCTAATGCTGCATGAATATTCATGAGCATCTGAGTACCAAGACGTACACACAACACACAACACAACACATACACACACCCACACAACACCCACACAACACACACACAACACACAACACACACAACACACACAACACACACACAACACACACACACACACTACACACACAACACACACACAACACACACACACACAACACACACACAACACACACACACAAAACACACGCACAACACACACACATACATACACACACATACATACACACACATACATACATACACACACATACATACATACACACATGCGTGCGAGTACACATTGCTCTGCAGAAGGGATTATATCTTAGGTCTCGGGGTAAGGGAGTGTTCAACGACCCACTTGTGAGAAAATGCATTTATATTCAAATTGTTTTGTTGTTATATTCCTGGTGTTTCCACCAGGTCAATAGGCAGACCAAACTAAAGTTTCTTCTGTATAAACTCGGCTGTTTTGTGTCAGCCAGAATATCAATTTTATTAGCTACGAATCATACAGACCATGACGTGTAACAATGGATGGATTGCCCCTTTTCCTATCAAAAGCTTTATTATTTTCTGAAATAACACAAAGGGTTGTTTGGTCATTGCACTAGACCTATTTCTTATCGCAATTTCATTTTCAACGTACTCCGTTTTACAGTTTGTATGTGTACACTGCTGTATATGGCCTACGCTTCTTTATGGATCGCAATGCTGGACTATAGGCCTAAGTACATCCATACAACAGCGCCTGGAAGCCACAGAGATGTGGTTTCATATCAATCGCAAGCAAAGTTGCGATCAATCGCAACTCTTTATAAGACGGGGCCCTGGACTTACATACTTGAAGCCGCGTCCTATTCGACTGAAAAAAAAGCAAGGACTTCATTCCTAAAAGCTGAGACTGTAGAGATAATTATGATAGACATTAAAAGAAACATTACCATTTTAATAAACACCACAGGCCTACGAGCCAGCCAAGTCAACATGATTTGAATACAATACTCATTATGTTCGTTTTCATGCGAACGCATGCGAACATGACTTGTGATCGTTTCTTTAGCTACGCCCTGATTCCGGAAAATTACGCTGTAATTATTCTGAAGGTCCCTTGCCATCGAAATGTATGTTGACATCTGTTGATGCATGATAACGTAAACATACATTTTGAGGAGGCATAAGTATTGTTAACATATTAGAAAAAACTGTATGATACGATGAACAGTCATTCCCCACCCCCATCCCCAACACACACGGACACACACATACTTACAGTATATTCCTACGGCGGCCATTTTTTGAAAAATGGCTGCCATTTCTTTCCAGCAGCATATCGCAAAGGTGGTCCACGTAGAAAATGTGCAGGCTGGTTTCCCGAATACATTGATACCCAACAACACTTTACAACAGCCACTGTCAGGTGGGACCCATAAATCGGGGTTTGCTCCCTGGGTAAATCGCGCAGGAGACTCTAGCCATCTTTCCCTAGTATAGAGCGCGCCAAAACATTCCCGCTCAATTTGGTACATGCAGTCGTGCGGAACTCGTAAGAACATCGCACAAAACTCGTACTAACTCGTAGAACGATCGAGGGAACTCGTTGAAAGTCATTGCAACTCTCAACACCCTCTGTACAACTCGTGCCGCGTTCGGGTAACTCGTACCGCGTTCGCATTAATTCGTACCTCGCTCGGGTTACGCCGCGGCGTTGTCTCGTAAAAGGCTCGGAGAATACTCGTCCAACAAGTAAATTCCTCAAATTATCAGGTGTTGCGCACGAGTTCCAGCTCGCGGAAACTCGCCACAACTCGCGACTCCAACTCGGCTAAGTAGGAGAGTAGCTTTAGAATAGCCCTTTATCAACTCTATAAATTCAGGAAAGAATCTAGAATGAAACTAGCCGCTAATACAAACACTTTTAGAGAGCAGCTACAGTCATTTCTGCAACTAATAGTGAAAGTCACTACTGCTAGTAAGGTTTCATGAATACCGCAAAGGACTCAACCAACTAAAGGAGGCAAATTCAGGCCATTTAGTAGCTTACTAGGCTTAGTAAAGTTTCGTGAATATGGCCCCATTAGGCATATTGCATTGATGCACATTCCTTCATTCCTGCGGAGTTATGTTGCGTTTTGCCCGATCTGAACTTGACACAAACGGATTGCGTACGTGATAAAGATAACGATAAAGATGAACGTACTGAGAACCGTTTATCAACGAAGTAAAATCATGTTCCACAAATGATTTAGTCAAAGTTATACTTTCTTTCCTAACCACAGTCCGTTTTACGATTTTGTTAGGATGGGGTAGGACGTTTTGAGAACTACTTTGGTGGGATCCGGGCTTTATTGCCCATTTCACAGATTGGGACAGATCGGGTTCCATATCGTGATGGTGGAACGGGACCTTTTAATTCAATTTTGGTGACATTTTATTATATTTATTTATTAATAATACCAATTGCATTACATGCACTTAATGATTTACTACATCGAGTATAGCATATTACACTTTCAATTTTCGAATTCAGATTTCTCAATGAAGTTCATATTCGGTTGTTTGCCATGCAAGCTCTGGAATCATTGACGCGTTTGTTAAGCGGACTCTAGATTGAAGCAAGCTGTTAATCATGCAACCTGTTAATTGGGGCCAGCTGCAGTATTGATCCAGTTAGTTGTCAACTTTAAAGAGTTTGAAGTCTAAAGCTGAATAATACCACGCCTTCCAATCTGGAAGCGGCTACATGCTTTGTGAACACGGTATTGTGATGTGTATATATTATTTTATTTAATTTATTGTTTCCACACTTCACAATACATAAATTGCAAATCATACATGAAATAAATGTTCAAATGATAAATAAACTAAGACCGTAGTAGGGACCAAGGAAGCAGATGTGGAATCCTTTGAAAGAAGAGAAAATTAATCATTAATTAGTCATAAGCACAATATCCCGTATTCTGAACAGACGTTTAATGCAAAACAGCAAACTGTGTACTAAACCTGGACTAAAATTTTGGAGTTTTGAAATATGATCAATAGGTTGATGAAAATGAATTATGTATCAAACCTATTCACTCGGTGAAAAACCTGTTTTCCTTTAAACAAATAATTGAAACTAAACCAACAAGCGTTATTAATAACTCGGCAAAATGTATAGATCATATATAACAAGTTTTTCCACGGAACCAATACAGTATGCGAGATTGCTCGATTATCTATAAGTGATCACTATCCTGTATATACTTTTATCAAAAATGTAATGAGAAAAAGATACGAGACACAAAACTGTTACCTTCGGAGATTCTAAAAACTTAAAGGAGAAATATTTCCTAGAAAGTTTACAGAATTGATAATCCTCACTCGCAACAAAAAATAAAGTCGAAAAAGAAGGTAAAAGAAAAAAATCTATGGATAACTGCTGATATAGTAAAACTAATATATAAAAGACATTACGTAAAAGACACATCCAGATCACAACCCAATTTGATCAAAGATCTCCGCCAAATTAGAAAGGATATCACTAAATCGAGATGTAAAAAGTAGAAGGAATACTTGTGTGATATTGCTCATAGATGTAAACGTGACAGTAAAAAGATATGGCGTGAACTCGATAGAGTTGCCGGTAAAAACGGCGGGATGATACTGTCCCCACTGACATTTCTGGAGATACGTTAAAGGGCATATACTGTACTGGGAAGGCAAAAAAGCCTTCAAAATGTAATTGTCAGCAATCTTCTTACCAATGGTCTTAAATTCATGTATTGTCCATTTTAGAAGCTTGCTGAAAGTTATTTGCCCTTAAATGATCCACATATGGAGTAATTAATGATTAATAATTATATCCTCAAAATGTTCGGGCCGAACATTTTAAGGATATGAGATTTGATCACTCATTACTCCAAATGTGGATCATTTAAGGACAAATAACTTTCAGCAAGCTTCTAAAATAGACAACACATGAATTTAAAACCAATGGCAAGACGATTGCTAACAATTACATTTTGAAGGCTTCTTTGCCTTCCCAGTACAGTATATGCCCTTTCAATGATTACTTTATTAATGTTGGTACATAATTAAGAAGTAAAAACAAGTACGTCCATATTTAGAAGCATGCAGACTGTATATATGACCTTAAATTTGAACGCATTTCCTAAGAAAACATTTTTAGGTTTTTACCAAAAGTTGATACTGATAGCAGTCTTGATATTCTGCAAATGAGTTGTAAGCTTATACAACCTGCTCCTTACAAATCAAATTCACTCGGCCATATCATAAATGAAAGCTTAAAACAAGGCGCTATTCCTTTGAACTGGAAACGTGCTAAGACAAGCCCTATTTATAAAGGTAGAGGCTCAAAAAGTGCTCCATCAAATTACAGTCCAAAACGATTTGATAAATATTGATAAATATGCATTCTTGCCTAATAATTCCACGAATACATGCTTACATCGTGCAATTGGCAATTGGCTGGCATCTTTTCATGAGCAGGAAGTACTTTGTGCTTGTTTTCTTGATATATCCAAATGCTTTGACTCCATGAATCATGATCTCTAACTTAAACATTTGCAAGCCTATAGTATAAAAAGAATTAAGTTGCTTTGGTGTACTAATCTCAGAGAGCATTTTTTCTTAATGGTAAATCATCTAGTTCGATAAATATTGTTGCAGGTGTGCCCCAAGGACGTATGCTCGATCCGATTCTATTCTTGTTATTCATTGATATCACTGGCTCATTACAATCACGTTCTTGTCATATATTTGCAGACGACGTAGTTATTTATCGCGCTCACAAAGAAATATCAAAGGTCACACCAGTACTCCAGAATGACATACATTCGTTAAATCGATGGTATACTGTTCACAAGTTCAGTATTAACGTAAAAGTGAGGTTGTAATATTCTAATTCATCTCATCCTTTAAAAATACTTATTGATGATAATGAAGATGAGCAGGTTGATGCAATTATACATATAAAATTATGGAATGCAATGCCAAATGTTTTACAAAATGCCCAGCCATTAACGTCTTTTAACACCCTATATAGGAAACTGTATTAAGATACATGTACATTTATGTACTCGCATCTAGCTGGAAATCCTAAAGTTGAACAATCGTCCATGTATGTATACCTGCATTCTCCTAGATGCAAATTCATATGTCTACCTTCCAGTAGACAACCTGCTAGCCATTTTGTGATGAAAACCATATTTTCCCCTCAATCAGCTTTGAAATTCCTGTGTGATTGTGTACTAGGTATTAGGTGTTTTCTTACTCAAATCAAGCTGAGCCTGACACACCATAAAGTCAAGGCAAGTCATTTTACTAGGGACAGGTTTTGTCCCAAGTTTAATCGATTACTCTTCTTGTAATAAACCTTGGAATATTTAATTGTTTTATTTACTTTTGGACAATGCGGACCTCAAAACTTGTGTGTATGAGTTGATTCAAAATAGAACAGTGACCATAATGTATTACACCTGTTAATCCACTAGCAACTACCATGGAAGTGTCAATAAATGCATGATGTTACCGTCAGAAAAGTAGTTTTGGGTTGGCATGTGTGTAATGCACAATGACTATTGTTGTGTTCTGAATTAATTATCTGATACACACAAAATCAATTTTTACATCCATATTTGTCCAAAAGTGACAATTTTTATGAAATATTCCAAGGATTATCACAAAAAAGTAATACATGAATACATGAAATGTAAAACTTGTCTCTAAACAAATTGACATTCCTTGACTTTTTGATGTGTCAATTTCGGCATGATGTCAGTTGAAACTGATTTGTAAGTAATTTTCAAAAATCTTTAGTATGTATGGATGGATGTTGAATGCGTGTACACGCGCAAAGTGTCCAAAGTGTCCAGAAAGGTGATGCGGTTGTCATTTCCGTCTCCATCGTAAAACGGATGAACGGTTGCTGCGCATTAACAAACTGTCAGTGGCGGATCTGCGCATCACAATGAAATTTTCACCAACGTTTCGCTTCCATGTCCGAGGGGCGCATTCGGACTGGCAAACTTCGAGCGCTTGATCCTCAAAGGATTCCATGTACCAGTTAGCAATGACCGCAGAAACCGGGCTACCCATGGCCGATTCTTCTTATTGCTCGTAAAAGTCCTCATTTTCCATGAAGTACGTGGACTGTAGAATGATCCCTAGTCCGTTAAGCGCAGGGGAGTGAATTGTCTCTATGGCAGAGCCTCCGCTCTTGTTGCCATTGGATACCCGCGTTCGTTTCTCAATCGCGTCATTAAGAAGATGGTTAACACCATGGTTGACACCCGTGATACTCCCTTATGTTCCCGTCAACTCCGCCGGCAATTTGAGTTAAACGTAATAATCGCGTCGTCTTCAAATCCGATACAACTATCCGCAGCCAGCTCGTCCGTTTTAAGGACCCTGCTCTCCCGATCGGACGCGATGGCGTTGTTTACAAGATCCCATGCGGGAAATGTGACAAGGTGTACGTTGGCGAAACAGGTAGACCCGTCGGTGAAAGAATGCTTGAACATCGCCGGGATGTCAAGCTCCGACATACAGATAATTCTGCGGTCGCAGAGCATGCTTGGTATTCATTCTCCTCGTAATAGGGACGAGGTCTCATGCATAACGTAGGACATGCATTGGTACACGCGTCGAGTGAAAAGGGCGATCCAGATTTGTTTGCATCCGAACTATATTATGGCATTTGAATGGCTTCTATCCGTCGCCATACGCCCGCCTCCGCAGCTAACGGTGACATAGCCCGCTCAGCTCCCGCTCGGAGTACGCCCTTGTACAGCGGTTCGCGCCTTGCTCCGTCACTCGCATCCGCAATCCTCTCGCACAAAGCTCTGGCTATTGATTGGAGAGCGGCACCGCCCAATAGTAGCGGGGTGTTCGCAGGTGCTTCGTGCGCAGCGAACCATCGCAAGCAAAGCAGAGCTCAGTCTCATTATTTGACAAAGACTATAGCAGCTTTGCAGTTGAAACGTTGCAACTGTTTTCCTCTGCACCATCGTGAGACACCTGAATACATGTATTTGATTTTATTATCATAATTTCATAAACAACGTTGCTATGTGCCTCGACGTTGTATTAATCAAGTCTGTTTCCCTTCTCTGTGTCTCTTGACTTGTGCAGCAAAAGGAGAGCAACATGCTACGCCGATGCTATTTGTGGAACTTGGCTGGACTGCGAATACGACCCCGATGCCGGTACATGATCGCAGTCACGTGTCTCATGGTCGTACCAGGAGTCCTGCTCATCCACCTGAGCTTTACGACGCGCGTCCCCCCTTGGAAGCTGCAGGGCGATGTGGCCACCTCAACCCTCCGCAGAGTGTCCTCCCATACGACAGACGCAAATGAACATCTGAAGCCAAAGCGGGGAGATGTTGTAGACGAAGCCGCCAAAAACACTTTTCAATATGATAGAAATCTAGATGATCATGAGAATATGACTATAGCAGACTATTATAGTATATCGAGTGAACAGAACGGAACACGCTGTCTTAAGTATGTTGCCATATACACTCCTCGAATGAGCCCGTTTAGTTATTGGCGCGAGTATGTACATATGAAAGCCGCCTTCGATGAAGTGGAAACGGTGGGCAGCAAATTCTACGACGCAAGGATAAATCAGAGTGATAAATTCCCAACGATGTTTGTTGAGTGTCCCGAATATGACTGCGATGTCGCCCTGACACCGACCAACAAAATGCCAGTTATTAAGCGGGTCGATGCCGTAATGATCAACGTGGCACCTCACGAATGGCGAAAGAAAATGCCTTATCTATCTACATATATGGTGACGAACCTCCCACCTCGCGTAAAGGTGATATTCTATGCCATGGAGAATCCATTAATAATGAACATGTGGGACAAAACTATCAAGGACATCCGGTATCACTACTCTATGACCTACCACACGTCCAGCGACATTTACTTCCCGTATGGCCGCTACATCCGCGGGGAACCCACCGACGACACAAGGAGGAATTTTGCAGAGAACAAGACATCTCTGCTCGTCTGGACAGCCAGTAACTGCCACCAAACCTTCTGGCCTCGCTTGGAGTGGGTCCGGAAGTTGGAAATGCTGTTGAATTTTGACACCTACGGAAAATGCGGCACGAAAACCTGCCTGCCGCCGCTATCTCCGAATTGCACCCGGCAGCAGGCTGTCTACAAGTTCTACCTAGCACTGGAGAACGCGCCTTGTGACGAGTACATCAGCGAGAAGTTTTGGATCAACAGTCTTCAATCCGGCCTTGTCCCCGTCGTATACGGAGGTACACGTAAAGCCTACGCACGCGTCGCGCCTCCGAACTCTTTCATCCACGTCGGCGATTTCTCGTGCACGCAGGAATTGGTAGATTACCTCCACATGCTTGATAATAACGACGACCTCTACAATGCGTTTTTCGCATGGAGGATGGAAGGTCGGGTAGAGAAGATCTATCCTTATTTGTACCCAAACGCCTTTTGCCGAGTGCTCCCGAAGCTTTCTAAACACAAACCTCGGGCTAGAATAGTCGGTACATCGGAGTACTTCCAGGGGTGCCAAGGAGGTCCGAATAGGAACATGACAACACCGGGAGACATCACAAATTGGACACCGTGGAGGTGACGCAATCAGCTGAAATTTGTATAAATGAATTGGTAAAAACAGGTTTTTGGTTCCGCCACTCAATATCCATGAATAGCAGCTGCTCTTATCAATACGATACACACGGGATCACGTCATGCCCACCTGGATTTTACAATTGGTCATGTTTATTTCTAACCACGCATACATTTCAGCTTTCGCTGATGAACTGGTAGTTGTGTCATGAAGTGCTTGTTATGTACTTAATAAGGACAAGCGAATACGAAATGTGTTACTTTTTGAGATGAAAAAAATAGTTTGGGCGCGGCTGGGCACGTTTGTCATGTTACTTGCCTGAAAGTAAAAAAAAACATAGTAACCTTAAAACATTCTTTTAATGGAGCATGATGCGGAACAGCATGAAGTCGAGACTTTTGTACTTTTGAAATTGAAATCACGTTTAGAGTCTTTTTTAATACTGTATTGTAGCAATATTCCTCGATTGAATTTATAGATTCACTGTAAGAATGACATGTCACAACTGCGCAAGCATATGGGGTAAGGTTATTTCTCCAATTAGTTCTGCGCATCCTCTTTTTGTTTATACGACAAATCTAGACAAAAATCATCGAGGGAGTTTGTGGAATAGAGCATATGGAATCAAAGGGAAAATCTTTGTAAAAATTATTTGATAAACCAGCCGGTGAAAGCACATTTTTAACCACTTTTTACATTCGGGTTGTGGATTTCAATGAATTTGTGTTAAATATCCTTTCAGCCTTAAGAAGGGTATTGAAGATACAGTATAAGAATTGATTTGATAACACATATTTATATTCAATACCATATACAAAGTATGATAATACAATATTCACAAACTACATGTAAAATGATAACATATGATATTTAAAAGGTAATGTTCCATAATCAAAAGTATGGCATAAATGATTGAATTTGATGTTTACATGAAGGTAATGTAGTAATGAAATAATTGATTCAAGGCATTGAATGGATCAGTTACAAATTCTAGATTCAGATTTATCACTGTGAAAACTCAAAATGATTGAATTTACACTTTCAGTGTTGATATTATATGCAGTGATAATTCTTTGTCGTATGTACAACAATATACAACAATACACAAAATGTTTATCAAAATCAGTCCATGATAATGCTTGAATGAGTTGATAGCTGCAACAATGTCGACGGCAAAGGAGAATTAAACAATTTATACTTTTGAATATAAGCACAACGCGTAAGGGATGGTGGTTGATGAACGTGTGTGGATGATTAGACAACAATGGAAATTCATATCATACATTGATGGAAACTTATTGTGCATAGCGTCAGGAGACCAAACATGCTATTGCTATGATTCGATGATGCTGAGAACAAATTGCCAATGGATAAATATATGCTATACCGTGAGATCAGCCGTGTTAGTTTACCACGTCTTTCATTGATGCGAGTGATAATTCAGTGTCGACCAATCTGTAAATCCCTTTTTAACCAATGTCAACGCAAATCTGTGCTTGAGCGTGCGGCCGATGGCGCGCCTAAGGCAAGTCTTGTGGTGTTGCGTTGGATGTACAAACCTGAATTTCCATTGGTTTGCTCTACGTACATGTATGTCTATGAAATGTTAGAGCATGGACTAAAATGGTCTATGGTTAGAGGTATATTGCAGTTATTGCAGCTCTCGATGAGGGATACAAAGTACACACTCTTTCGAGCTCACAGTGAATTATGGATTTTTGGTGACATAAATAACACTTTTTTTTCTTTGGGGCTGCTCACGCCATAAAAAAAACACTATTCCTGCCACCTCGGAATCCGCAATTTCAACTAGAGTCTCTCGGAGCATTGTTTATGTGCGTATTATATGCATTGGTGCTTACCACAGCTGTTTCTATGTACACGAACACGATGTGCAGCCAATTCCATTCCGAAGTAAATTTATAGTTTATATCATACTTGCATATATAATTGTATCCCGCATCCCTGTTTACTCACCAAAGTTTGTTTATTAGTCGGAATCGTATAGACACTTTTACTCAGTTTATCCATAAGAGGACCATGATCCGAGATCAGGTTAATCTGGATACTATTCAACCATACGTTATAGGCATGAGCTTGTGAGACATCCTACTATCAACGATCTATATCTATGTTTTCTCACACTTCATTTCATTAGCACCATTACCGTTATCGATATATTTAGCATAAGCTGGTTCATTTATATTCCCATTTCACCTGCCTTCTCACTCACCTCCTCCTTCTTCCCTACTATCTCCTCCTTTCCTCCTCTTGTCTCCTTCTCCCCTCATCCTCCTCCTCTTCCTCCCCTCCTCCCTTCCTCCTCCTCTCGTCCCCCTCCCCTCGCCCCCTTCTCTCCTCCTGCTCCCCTCTTCCTCACCCCTTTCTCAACACCATCAATGACATTAACACTATTTGTTTCATTGTATAATTCCCATTCGGTGTATACGGGTAGTGGTTGACTTTTGTAAGATGTCCCATCTGCTAGATAAGGTCTGGATAGCCCATTGTATCTCATTTTCAAGCAAATTATAAAGTGGCTTCACCCTCTCCGTGCCAAGTTCTGACATCCCTCTACCCGTAACATCTCAGATTCTTGCCCATGGCACCGGGAGGCCGGGCTCTCCGCATCAAAACAAAATTTGATAAGAAATCGTTCCATGTTTCTCCCTTATCACAGAACTTATGAATACTTGTTAAATTGATTGTATTAACCCGTTTTTTTTTAAATGGGAAGTCATTGCTTATTTGATAAAACGGTCAAAAAAAGGCAGTAAATATTTTTTGTTTATATACCAGAGCGTTACAATACAAAGTGTACAATGCATACTAATGAATGTTTCTATCTGCATCCGTATGATTTTTCCCCATGAGTTGTCAATTCTTCATTTCACATCGAATCGATTCTATATTACATTGCTGTACATACAAGTATTATGTTGGTACGAGTAAGTGTTAAATTAAAACACGTTCAAATCAAATCATCCTAGTCATTCTTATGATTCTCTTACTTTGTGTAGGATATGTTTCCATAGTTACAAAATGATCACAAAAACCGATGCCATCGTCACTCATTTTTGAATTCTCGGCGAAAAGTTTACCATCACACTTTTAAGAATACAGTGTAGACAAGTCCGATGTAGATACATGTACATGGATACAGATAGTGTCGATGTACAGTAGATACAATAATGAATATGTATAATAAGTTTGATTAAACAACGTAAGGATAAGTGGAAATATAGAGAATACCGAAGCGTTGTCGTCATATTCATTGTTATACAGGTTTCTGGTTCTAAACAACATCACTCCATTAAAAGAACACCGGTACGACATTGTCTAGCGGGCTAGTGTCACGTACTCTCATAATGTGTTCCCGGTTTGATTGTCACTGTTTGCTAAATCCACATCGTTTAGAACCAGTTATCTTGACAATATGGGCATATATCGTCACACTTCGGTACTCTACTGAGCAAAAAATAAGTCACAAAAAACAGTCACAAATGACCCAAATATTCAACCACGTGTTTACTGCATACAGATACATTTAAGATAATGGGAATCAGAATCATTGAGAATCTGATTCAGCACAAGAAAGGATCACCAGTCGTGCGTAAAGTCGTACTTAGCATAAGAACGGCTTGGTGAAACACCCCCCTAGCCCGGGAAATAGATGGCATCCACATTCATGACATTATGATCTCGATAAGTAGGCCATGGAAGCAGAGTTGTCGTTTTGTAAGGTCTGCTCACATGAGATCATATAAGTTTCAACAGGTTCAGACTCACTTTATAATTCTAGGCACTTTTAAAATTCCGCGCACGCACACCTCCTCGATGAGTCTTTCGATCTGATTTTTTAATTTTTCTGCTTTCATAAAAAGAGGGCAAGTTCATCTTAATGTTACCAAACTTCACAAATATTAAAGTCAAGGGATGGCATTTTTTACAAGCAGGTTTTGTGACTCTACTTTTCTTGTAATAATCCTGAGGATATTTTATGATATTTTGGACACATCAGGATAAAAAAAATTGTGTATATCGTATAGTCAATTCTGAACACCATGACCATTGTGTATCACGATTGTCTACCCACAACGTCTTTTCTGCCAGAAGCATCATGCATTATACACTGTGGTGGAAGTTGCTATTGGTGGCACGTGTGATACATATTGGGCATTGTTGTGTTATGAATGCATTACGTGATAAACAAGATATTTTAAGTCCAAAATCAAATATTCATAGGCTTATTACAAGAATAATGATTGATGAAATGTCACGAAACCTGTTTCGAAAATATATTTTGACATCCTTTGACGTTATGATGTCAGTAAGGCAAAAGTTTGATGATGATGGCGCGTGGGTTGCGCGCTGATCCTTCGGGTGGGTTCACTCTCTGATGCACTCCGTGGTTTCTGTCTATTTCGGCCATGTATAGCTTAAGCCCAGTGTGACTCCTGACGATGCTACACCACTGTTATTACCACTACCATTACTGTTTGGCGAGAAAGAGTCGACGCTATTGTCATGATTGATGTGGACGGGGTCAGGAATTGATGAGACGTGAACACACACAAAGCAATTATAAACAAAACAACTCTTTTTGTATGGTTTAGACTTTAGACTATAACGAGGCTGCATGGGTAGATGATTTTCTCCTCGACAGCATATGTACAAAGCTAATCTTCAAAAGGGGGATGATGGAAAGGAAACGGAAACTGAAACTGGAAAAAATAGCCAGGCGGAGAAACATAGAGTGTACGGAGCAACGAGCATGAAGTTTGTCCTCGCGATGAACTCCGCCCGACGTTATTATGTTGATCTTTCGTCTGGGTCGACCCCAGCCCAGCCTTAAGGATTTGGAAGGCATGGACGCGACGAGGACTCAACCATGTCAACTGTAAACAAATATGTCTGGTAGTAAAGAGTACGCCCTGCCCTCACTTGCTGGCTGCTGAGTCCATGCATTTTCGAGCCAAGAAACTAAGCTACCTCGACTCATTTTGAGGTTATAGCCTACCATGATGTGTATCATGATTTCAAAACATTTATTTTCACTCAGACAAGCATGGCTGGATAATGAATCATAAGTACGGTACATGCGTGTAACTTAACATTAATTCAAACATTTGTCACATTTTTAAACAGTTTGGAATAAGATTACAAAGCATAACTCGACATCAAGTTATATCTTTTAATATCTTTTAATAATAATTTATTAGGATTCATGTATGTGTGAACTGATGCAAGACTTCCTTAACCCTTTACTTGCCATTTGTGGAATGTTTCATCATTAATACACACACACTCCATAGAGCAGCATTTTGATGTGCACACAACGGATGAAAGCTTGCGCTTAAGGCGGATTCGATTCGTACACTTCAATTACCAATGTATAATCATATCTAAAGGAAAACCTCTGTACTTTCCAAAGTAAAACTTCTGTTTTGCCCCCAAAATGAGATAAACCTGCTTCATCTGTCATCACCTAGATGATTGTCCTGTCAGTCTCTATCGCCTTGTTATAATGTGTGTGTGTGTGTGTGTGTGTGTGTGTGTGTGTGTGTGGAAAAGGGGGGGATGGGGGGGGGGTGGCAGATGACATCAGACGCCCATCAGTTATCACCTGGATGATTGCCCTCTAAGTCTCTATCGCCTTATATATATCGCCTTATGTATATAATGTGTGTGTGTGTGTGTATGTATGTGTGTGTGTGTGTGTATGTGTGTGTGTGTGTGTGTATGTGTGTGTGTGTGTGTGTGTGTGTGTGTGTGTGTGAAGGGGGGGGGGCGTGGCTGGTGGAGCCAGTTGCCCAAGGGCGTCCTTTTCAAGTTTAATTCTCCATCGTCTGGATGTGAAGAACACACTTCAGAAGAACATCACTTAATCATCACATTGAGTTCAACTAATGGGTAAGTGATGAGCGCTGCAACAAAATAAATCGGGAGACAACGATAACCTGTTCTCCGAAACTATGAGCTATTACCCACATGTCATATTCAAGACTGCCATAATGTTTCATCATTGTACATGAAAACAGCAAAAAACAATTCTCACTTTGACGCTTGTTTGAAATCATGTTCACGTATACTTTTGCAAAGACTTTTGTAATGCAATGAAAACCTTTTCTCTTAATCCATCAAAATTACTTCACTTTGAATAGAGTGGTAAGTCATTAATATGTCCGTATATGTGCCCGTTTAATGGAATATCTCAAACGCTTTTCTCTATTCAAATTCATCGAAATTACTCAAACAACAGGCGTTGTAACAGCGATTAAGAATGCATTTTGGAATAGGTAGCCAAGCACTAAGATGGATAGACTCATAAACCCAGCACATTCGCACTGTAGTGATTGGAAACGAGCAGTCATCGAGGCAAACCAGAAAGAACTGGTTCGAAGTCATTATTCAATGTCCCGCAAATTATAACAAAATCTTAAGGGGAAAGGTCTGTTCCATATGCAGCCGTTGTTTTCTGGAACAACTTGCCGGATTACCTTATAAACTTAGAAGCATACGTCGAACAGTTTAAAAGTGATTTGAAGAAATATCTTTTTCGTTCTTTGTAAATATAACAACAATGAACCCAATGCACAATTCATTTTCCTTATGTATGTTGCGTCATACCGGCCATGCTGTATTACCAATGCACGACGTGCTCTCACATCAAGTTTACCATTGAAACCAGTACAAAAGAACGTCAAATGCATATTTTCGTTATACGCTTCGATGTCAGCTTACCATACTATGCCAAAAATATATAACAATCAACTGTGATGCTGTTTTTTTCAGACTCAAATTGGTTTCAGTTTGAGACTCACATTCAAGTACATAACTATTCATGTTCCTCAAACCGTCTAATGTAACCGGAACAAAACGTCGCCATAATGTTCACTAGAGCTTACCATACATCTGTACATTGCCAGTTTCAGATGAATGCAATATATAAGCTATTCTTTGTAATACTCCCGAGAAAACAGTCTCCATGAACTTATCACACACAAACCTCCACTACAGCGTATTACAGTCATGACAGTTGTACACCAATTCAGACTCTACATCTCTTCATATTTTCGTGAAATTGACATGGCAACATGTTTGTTTATGATAAGCTTTTTGCTAATTTGTTAAGTATTTATTAATTAAAGTTCGACCACTCTGGGTTTTCTTTTAAGGTTACCATGGGGACATCCCGTGCTCTTCATGTAGTCTAGCACTGAGACACATCTGTAGCTTTGCAGTATTTAACACTCCAGTGAACGCCCTCACCACATGCTAGTCAAGCCGTTTGGCTCTTTCGAAATGGAAACTTGTTAAATGATATGTTGCCTTGTTTGTCGTTTGAAGTTTGACGGCGTATGAAATATGATATTTCGACGAAGAAAACGTTTAAATGTACACGATAAGATAAAAGTTAGAGGGGTATTTAGTATAAATAATTGTGCTGTCTGCAGTAGCCATTCATTTGCCAGACGAACATTTACACCAATCATTCACTTTAAACGCCATAGGTAAGTTAATCTATTTTCATATTTCTTCGTCTTTGCAGACAAATACTCTCAATTATCGTCGTAGGTAATCAGGCAACTGATGCCTATGCGTCGGTAAGGTTTCCACTTTTCGCACAAAGCAACATCATTTAATGTTCACACTTGTTCTACCATTGTAATCATTCCACGTTTTCATTCCTCCAATTTTTTCTCTTCATGTACAACTATCTTTCGAAAAAATATTTGTTTTTTACACCCCATTTCAAAGCAAGATATCAATGCATAGATCAAAACCAAACTGGTTGTACATCTGAATCAATTTTGCGGCGGTCGCAATTCCTCAAGAAGCGTTTTATTTACGACGAGAATTCCAAAAGAAACACATGTTCTGTTAGTATACTGAAACGATATGAATGTTTCATTTCTTAACAAAGTCATGGACTTGTGTCGTTGTGCACGTTGAATAACCTCTGCCTTCTTTGAGGAATCAAGTGTGTGTTTTTGGACAATCGTCCAAAGAGGCTGTCAGAGAGAGAGGTTGTCAAAGACCAATATATATTTAGCTCTTGTTTTCCATCGCATGTCACCGAGCCCAAAAAACAGCTTATTAGAAAATCATTGATTCAGTATTTTCAACGATACAACAACCTTTGTTCACCATTCAGTGAAAAGGGGAAAGAACCGACCAAGATGGCCAAGGCTTTGTTCTTCGCTCTTGCTGCCGTCCTCGTCGTCGCCGCCCTCGCTGACTTCGATGACGAGACTCATGCCGAGCTCGAGATGATGAAGAGGGACGCCGACATGCTCGAGTTCTTCATGACCGAGAAGAGGGGAATGGGAAAGAACATGAAGAAGTACAAGTGTGAGTATTTCATATCCGAATTTCATAATATATTTGCTTTAATATTTGCTTTTGCTTATGTATCGCTTTTACATCCCGTTACATCCGATTGCTTATTCATGTGACTGAGACATTACAAGGGCTCAAAGTGAGACTTCGAATCTTGCAATTTTAAATCCAATCACTATGATTGTATGTGTAATAATTTCACTGCTTTACCACACTTCGTTTGAAAATTTTGGTTCAACATTTGCGTTAGATTGTACCTAGTTTACATCACGTGTAAGAAGTTAGAAAATAACTTGGACAAGTATCCTGGCATACTGGTTGAGCAGAGCATATGGACGTTTACCATGACGTGGAGCTGATATAAAGCACTCAGCTTACGACACAGGACATATCACTTGATTCTTTATCCCTGGTTGATATCTTACTGGCATGCCTGATTGTTTTTCAACTTTCAGGTGCATAACAAATACAAAGGCCCGTTATCAAACCTTGTCTGTGCTTGCTCAGGTATTGCAATACGGTTGTTATCATTTTCTTTATGTGTACTCGTAGGTGTCATAAAAATACGACAATTCACATCTGTGGCGTATCTAGTGGTGGAATGGGGGGGGGGGGGGCTGGTAGACATCCATCCCCTTTCCCTGTGATCTCAATTAAAAACAAGAATGGTAGTAGTTTAGGGGTTTAACCCCCTCGTTTTGGGGATCTGCCCCCCCCCCATAGGTGGTAGTAAAACACACACAAAAAGAAAACACACCACTACCCCCCTCCTTGTAAAAAAAAATAGATCGGCTCCTGTATATATGAAGAGTTCATCTTCAAAATGAGCCAGTTTCCTTTTTCATCTAAAGTGCGCTTCTATTGCCTCATCGGCCCATTCTGTAGATTTGCGGCTTGTTATTGAGTAAAAAAAAATACCCAGAATAATACCAGAACGAACAAAGGATGGTATGTAGTCTGGTAAAGTATTTCTGACTTCCGCCTTACGTGTTTGTACAGTTCGGGTATGTTCCTCTGTAAATTCAGCAAAGCTGACCTTAAATCGTGTGTGCACTCAAATGCTTCATTAATGCTCTTAGTTAATAATTGGCCCTGTTTCCATTTGATAATTTCCTCAGACTGCCAGCAGTATGACATGGACTGCTGGTGTGGAAGGCGCACTGGCAAGGTTGTCTTCTGTAACGGTGCGTCATTAAAGGGATAGTTCATGATAGAAACACATTTGTGAAGGTTTCGATGAAAATCTGTGAAAGGACAAGAAAGGTATGATCTTTTAACATTTTGATTTTGTGACATCACGTGCGAGGTGCTCTCCCATTTGTTGTGTGCACTTTTTTTTCCCGAAAAGTGCATTTTCACAAACAAAGATGTGCATCCTTGTACCTATGCATTTGATATGTCATTAGAAATACGTTCTTACACACAAACCTGTACTGAAAAAAAATCAATTCATTTTCAAAAATAGAAAAAAAAAACAGTACATGGAATTATTTTGCACACGCAAATGAGTGAGCACCTCGCACGTCGCAGAATCAAAACTTTTAAAGATCATAACTTTCTTATCCTTTAACAGATATTCATCAAACCTTCTCTAATATGTTTTTTTTTCATGTTTCTGCTATCATTGAATCCAACCCCTTTTCAGGGTGAAATATCCATTTAGCTAAGTAGATCACCCCACACCATTTGCCCTCGTTGTAAGATTCAACATGTGCATGCACGCATAGACCGCTCTAATGTTAAAATAGATTACAAAAAAGAAATTAAAATTTACTTGAATATCGCCTGACAGACATTGTCGTGCTTTTTTTTAGTAAAACTATGTTCCACCCCCCAATTGACGGCGCACCGCTCTGCTTATTCAAACACGATTAAGTTCAACTACTACTGTGATGTTTATCACAAAATATGCATCCTTGTACCTGTCAATTTGATACATCATCAGAAATACGTCCTTTTTCGTACAAACCTGTACGAAAAAAATCATTCCGTTGTCAAAAACAGAAAAAGAGCAATAAATGTAATTCGATTGTACACAACATATAGGAGAGCACCTCGCACGTGACGTCACAAAATTGAAATTTCAACATCTCAATAACTTTCTTTTCCTTCGATCGATTTTCGTCAAACCTTCACTTCTAAGTCTCTTTCACGATTCCGATTTTTATTGAAACCACCTCATCTTCAGGCTGAGCTATCCCTTTAATATCCCAGTTATGTTTCCTCTGATCTTGTTTTCTTAGGCGCCGGGACAGGAGAGAGCCTCTAGCCTGCTGCTTCTAAGAGATACCGATCATAAATGTGATCGTGATAATAACGATTTATCTCCGCGCGCCCAGCACGATTTTATGTAACAATGTAACCTCATTGCTATAAGCTAAAGTACTCTAACGACCGGAGTATTGTTACTTACGTAAATGAATACCTAACACGTATTAAAATTCACTTAAAGACGCATTTGTGTCTGTCATGTAAATAATGAGCTGTGTGCCGAATTTGGAGATGATGTTAAATTGTGATATTAATGATCAGATCAGATTATTTTGAGATGTAGTGATGAAATATTGAATATTGCTGAAACGAAATATCTGAGAGATAGGTAGATAGAAGAGAAGGAGAGAGAGAGAGAGAGAGAGAGAGAGAGAGAGAGAGAGAGAGAGAGAGAGAGAGAAAGGGGGCGATGTGAGACAGATATAGTGAAGAGGAATTACGAGAAAAGTAGAGGGTAAAGAAAAACGAGCTAAAAGAAGACACCCGCAGAGAACACCGATTATAGAGAGAGAAAGAGAGAGAGAGAGAGAGAGAGAGAGAGAGATATATAGAGAGAGAGAGAGAGAGAGAGAGAGAAGGGGGGGGGGGTTGGTAGTGGTGAAAGACAGATATATTGAAGAAGGAATACGAGAAAATTAGAGAGAAAAGATAAACGAGTTAAAGAGAGACACCCGGGAAATAAGAGAAAAATGATTAGAGAGAGTGTGTGCGTGTGTATGTATGTGTGTGTATGTGTGTGTGTGTGTGTGTGTGTGTGTGTGTGAGAGAGAGAGAGAGAGAGAGAGAGAGGGGGGTAGAGAGAGAGTAAATAGGGTGATGTTATATTTTCTCAGTTTCTAGTTGTGTACACAGGATGTTGTCATAGCGAAGCGCCCTATATGTTCTTAAAATACATCTTTGTATGTGTGTGTGTGTGTGTGTGCTTGAGTGTCTTTCTTTCGGTCCCCCCTCTCTCTCTCCTCTGTCTGTCTTCCTTTCTCTTTGTACCTGTCCTTATGTACATTATCCATCCCTTCCTCTAATTTCTCCTTTCTACCGCCCCCCCCCTTCACACGTTCTTACGCGCTCTCTCCCCATCATTCGTCTCCTCACGCACACTCCCCCCCCCCCCACGAGTTCTCGTACCTCTCTGTCGCTCTCCTCACTCATTAGATACATTTTCTTCTCTCTTTAATCGAGGCCTCGCAATCCCCTAGAAACATTAAATACCCGTATCTCATACAAGATTAGAATTGATACAATTTTTTCATTCAACATTATTTAATCGACATCGATTTTACAATAACTCTTAACTAATGCCTGAACAAAGAAGCTGTTTGAGTACTTCTTCAATTCTTATATTGCACTGCTAGTCTGGTTACCCTGAGGTAACGTTCTGATTGGTGGGAAAGTCGATGCGTCGGTTCATTTCAATGCGGGGGTGTCAGGTGTCGAAGCATCTGTGGTCTTGCTTAGAGGCTGGCTCCGGATCCAGCTCCTTCAAAGTGACAAGGAAATATGGAGAAGGAATAATTAAACGTCCATTTGCGCAGTCGCAGTACAGATTTCGTTCTTTCCACGATACCGTGTGGGAAACGATCCATTCGGCATGATCGGCATGATAAGTTGACAATACGATACATTTTGTTTTCCGGATCGAATAATTTTACAAGCGTTTCGGTCTTCCAGCTGACTCCTTCAAACGAAATAGGAATATGGCATCGATTTGCGTACTACACGTTTAGAGCATGAAATTATGTTAAAGAACTCAGTATAATACATATCCAGTACATACTATGAAATGTATTATAAGTTATTACACATTGTATCTTGGATTATTCCTGTCATACTGCAACACATTGTAAGAAGAACGTGATCGCTGATAAACCGTCTGGCACGATGGACTTTCTTAGCAGCGACATTTCTTGCCATTATACTCTGTTATCGTAACACCGTTTTTAGGCAAGGAAGTGCTGACTTATATTTGTCTTGGCATCTCCTAATGCATCACTAGTGCAACCCTTATGGAACAATCACAGTGTTGCCACAGTGTGTTCACATAGTTAACTAGGTGTTCACAGTGTTGTCACAGTGTGGTAACACTGTGTTCTTGGCACATGTTCCATAAGGGAACGGCCAATACTATACATGCTATATGAAAAGCTTGCAACCAAAAGGCGCTAAATCCAATTTTTTACAAATTTGCATGTTTTTTTCATGATTTATATAGCCCTCTAGCATATTTATCTTAACCGCATGTTTTTAGCTTAAAATATATATTTTTTGGTAAATACAAGAGTTTCCAGCTTTTAACCAAAAGGCGCTAAATCTGCTATTCTAAACCCAGGAATTGTTTGGTTGAAACGTGCCAGGCGGCGATACTTTGGTTAATCAGGAGTGTGGGCATCACGGACACGCATTACCAATGCTGTACGAAAGTTCCATATGTATTTTCAAAATCTTTCCGTCAAAAGGCGCTAAATCCAACATTTCAACGAAAAGCGCTAAATACAAAAAAATCTGAAATTCGAAAAATCATATAAAATATGTTATGGGTGTAGGATTTTAATTGTTTGCACTTTTATAGCCTATGGTGACATCGTCATCACTTAAAGTAAAGAATTAATGATTAATGACAGGCAAATGGAAGTCGCCAGAATTCAGCGCCTTTTGGTTGCAAGCTCTTCATATATGGGCTTTGGAGAATGCAGTTTACATGGGGTTCAACTCACCGTTACAGAAGACAACCTTGCCAGTGCGCCTTCCACACCAGCAGTCCATGTTGTACTGCTGGCAGTCTGAGGAAATATGGAAAAGGAAGAACACGAAGAAAAAATGTTTCATACAATGAGCATAGAATAGCGATTGCTTTTGCATGCACTGCGCACACGACACTGCATTGTAGGTGAACGTTTTTGCACATAGCACTCATTAGGTTAGTAGAAGTGGAGGTGCTCGCAATATCCGCGTTTTGTAGCTTAAGTATGTTATGTGACATCCGCACATTGTGATTTTGGCACTAAGTCCTTCACGCAAATCCCATATAGCGCTGCAGTTTGACCGGTAAATAACATGTTGACTATCAAATCAACACTAACAAAAAGTGATTACCTGGTGATTGATAAAAAGAGCAAAGAAGACAAAGAAGAAACTTTATTTTGTGTTTGACTGTAATTGTTTCATAGAAAGGAAGAAGGGGTGGTTGTATCAAATATATTGCAATTTGTTTTGTTCCGGTGGGTTATATCGATAAACTTGCTTACAACTACGCTTATCCCGCCCGTATCCCCTCCTCTTCCAGCCTTCACCTTCCTTCCTCTCTTTCTCCAACCCGATCACAGTCTTAACTCACTTCTACGTCACTCTATTTTATAAAGGAGCATAACAATAACACGGTTTGCACCAACCATTTCTCGGCAAACATATTGCTATTGTGAAATGTTGACCAATACTTCAACCGAGAGGTTCGATACTCACACTTGTACTTCTTCATGTTCTTTCCCATTCCCCTCTTCTCGGTCATGAAGAACTCGAGCATGTCGGCGTCCCTCTTCATCATCTCGACCTCAGCCTCGGTCTCGTCATCGAAGTCAGCCAGGGCGGCGACGATGAGGACGGCAGCGAGCACGAAGAACAGAGCCTTGGCCATTTTGGTTTGTGGTTTCTGGCAGGATAGCTGCTGGTAAACATGGTAAAGCAGTTTACATGACAGCAGCTCAATACTCACACCAATTCAAACATGACAAAAGATTGCTTTTGCATGAATATCATAACAAGATATACAAAGCTTGATAAAAACACAGATTCAACTAGGATTGTGTGGTCGAAATACAACTGTCAACGCTCAACTTTAACCCTGTTGTATCAAAGTTGCTAATTCTTGCCAGCGTGTGTTGATGTACACAGATCACAAATAAATCCCGGCCGGTACTCATTTATTACAACTGTTTCGGAAAGGACAAGCATGAACAGAACACCATGTTCAAGGGTGAACGCACCAAACAGGGCTTGAACCCAGGATCTCTAGGAGACCACACCGCTCCCGTGTGCCTCCTACATGTCTGGAAGAAAAGTACAAAGCATCTTAAAAAATCTACTCACCTGGCGAAGAAGACAAGTCGTGAGTTGAGACTGAGTGGTTTGACGGGGCAACGGGCCTCATATTTATAGAGAACTGCATCCGTACTCGTAGCCTTACTACAGGCATGGAAAGGCATGTTGGTTTCGATATCAGTGTTGATCTGTCGTCACAAGTAGCTTAATTAATTCTTACATCAGAAAAAACAGAGCCATATGCGACATCTACAGTGATGTTAAAACATGGTGAGCT
>OZ022580.1:11016341-11123841 GCA_963669155.1 Arbacia lixula
AGATTCCTGTAGACGCCTTTGTCCTTCGCTTTTATTGTTTGAACCTCACTGCAGCCACATGCGGTGTACCGTGTGGGAGCAGGGGGAGGACCGAAATA
This sequence comes from Arbacia lixula, assembly GCA_963669155.1. Lineage (NCBI taxonomy): Eukaryota > Metazoa > Echinodermata > Echinoidea > Arbacioida > Arbaciidae > Arbacia > Arbacia lixula. The sequence continues at coordinate 11,016,440 of OZ022580.1, forward strand.
TGCACGAAAGCATTCATCTGGGTAATACAAATTCTCCCAAAGTGAATAAATTCCATAAACATGTGCTTTCATATACAATATGTAAAAGGTTGAACGCACATGTACTTGGAAATTCAGATCGCTTCAAAAAACTTGATTTGCGTCACACAAGATTAGAGAAAACTATTAAAATAGTTGACTATTCTTGAATAAAACTGAAACCAGACAAAGCACTCAATATTTACATAAAAGATTGGAGGCTACCCTATTAACCGAGGGTGTGATAAACATAAAATATACTGAATGAAAAAGGCTGTCCTCGGAAACAAGTGAACTTCTCAAATTGTTAGATTAAGCGCACAGTCATTCTCTCCGGGACTATTTTTTTTCTTTTGACAATGAGCTTCGGATAAATCATCTTGGTACCAAGCCTTGGAATCTGGATTCAATCAGCAACTGTATGCCAAAAATGTAGCGAGGATATCCATGGACAAGTTAGGTTCATGGTCCTATATTTCTGTGCCTTATGATTGATGTGTGCTGTAATTTTGATTTTGTGATAAGAGGCGCTCTCCTATATGTTATGTACAGTGTTTTATGAAAATGTCAATTTTCTCAAAAAGATATGCATCATTTTATCTGTGCATTTATACATCATGAGAAACACGTTTTTACACACATACCTCTATGAACAAAAAAAATCCATCATCGAAAACAGAAAAAGAGCAATATATGGAATCAACTTTCTTTACTCTTTACTTGCAGGAGGTGACACCCCTCTGTGCCGGAGGTTTTCTCGATTACAGTTTGGTTGCAAATTTGCGACAGCGGCACGTTACCCCTTAGTCGCAGGTTAAGAGTTAACATTTGACAGATGTTCGTCAAAACTTCACTTAAATGTTTCTTTAATATGTCTGCCGTTATCAAAAATCAACCTTACATCAGGATGAACTATCCCTTTAAGGACTCGTATAATGTATTTTACAAATGAATTGTTCATTCGTACATCACGGTTCAAGAATTCCAGTAAAGGTAATCTGGTAACCAGTCCGATACAATTCAGAATCATTCTTCTGGAAATATCGACATCCAAGTGGATAATATGATTCGGAACAAAGGGGGCTGTCGAAAACAGTGTTCCCGCCTTCAAGAAATGGTCCATTATAAATTGGGTGTGAACAAATGTAGTGTGTCGTTTAACCCTCAGAAAAGACTGAGCTATTTTGGAGGCTGGATAAACTGGACAAACAAGGGGGGGGGGGGGGGAAGGCCCTCCCCCTAAGATCTCGATCGCAACCAAATTTGGCACACACGTCCTTATTCATGTCCTCTAAATTAAAGCATAGTCGAAATACTGATATTCATTGTACTTTTTTTCAAAATAGTCATAACTAGTTATGCAAATATACAATTAAATATAAAATACTTTTTTTTTACATTTTGTTGCCTATTGTGGTCCACAAATTCCAGTTTTCAGCTATGAGAAGAGGTTGTTCATTATGGAATTGTGTTGTTTCATGCTTGACTTATTAGATATGCTTATCCAAATTAGTAATGACTAAATATGGCAATAAGTTTTCCGCACGCGTTATGTAAAGAAATACAACATCTGACATGTTTTTATTACATTACCCTCTCTTGTAATGCGCCAAATAAATCTTGGAAGATAAACAAGTAATGTTTTCCATGTACACTAACTGGTGGAAACAAAGCATAAGATATGTCACACAATTTATGCAAATTATATTCATATATTTGTGTTACACAGATAAAAATATTGTAGATATATTTTCAATACGTGTAATTTTATTTAATATTCATTATAGCATGATCAACTAAAGTGTGTAACATTACTTGTCTATTCAGTGTTTCCTGCACCAAAGAGTATAGTTGTGCAAGTGATCCTGGTATTTTGCCCCACTTTCTTAGGTTTTCTTTGATTTTAATTTCTTATGTATTTCTTTATTATTTCTGTAGTGCTTTTCATTATTTTCATATCCCAGAACTGCTACTTGAATTCACAAGCAACATAATATAGAAAGAAACAAATAGGAATGTAGTTAGAAAATAATGTGTACAATATCCAAATACCATACACTTTACACACAAATTAATACAAATTTCGATTTATTACGTGACATGTGATACGAGAATGTTACATAACCCCGCAACGCGCCATGAGGGTATTCAAATTTCGTATCAAAAGTTGCGCAAAACTCTAGAAAAAAAAAGTTCATGAAATGGCGGCGCGAACGCTTTATGCCCCCAAAGTCATCGCGGTTTATGAACCGGGAAGGGGGGGGGGGGGGCTTTTAGGCCCCCAGTCTTTTTAGGGTTAAGACAATGTTTAATTCCTTTTTTCTTGGGATGACTAACTACGTCATGATTAAGGCATTGGGTTGTGTCTTTATTCAAGCAATGGGTTTGTTGGTAGATTCAATTGCAATTGAGGCAGATGATTATGATACTGTATCCGATAATAATATCGATGAATTAATCAATGTTTTTTTTTGTATGAGACAATCACTAAAGATCATTATTATACGAATTGGACTTCTGAGCCCTACAGTGATATTCGCGTGTTGTATGAGTTTACGTCATCTTTTATAAAGCGTGCGGTATAATAATGAAAAAAGGCAACCTTACCTTAGGTGATCTTTATGATCCTTATGCTGATATTTTTCATTAGTTCTTTATGTTCAATGTACCCTTCGAGAAACACATGTTGTTTTTGCTTTTAACGCACCAATGCTGATCACGGGTCTTCTCCGATGACAGAGGGGAAATCACCCTGGGCGAGATGGACACGTAAACAGTATGGCGCTTCCTTTGTCTCATTTCTCTATAAATACGGAGAATTTGTAGGTACAATTATTCACATCACTCTCAAGAACCTTCAAGACATTGCACCTCTTTACTAGGTAAGACGATTGCCATGTTACAATTCTCATCATTTAATTTTGTCATTTTAAAAGCAAAAGAAATGTCATTGTAGTATTTGATCTGCCACAAACTGCCCACATTGTATTAAACTATCAAAGCCTTTTTTATCGTGAGACATCGAGATGGATTGCTTTTTCTGTAACTACATAACACATATTAAATAGAATTGCATTACAAGGTTAACAGCTCAACGAAGCAGTAGATCATTTATATTCCAGTGACAATAGTCCAGCGTACTCTAGTCCATCAGTGGAGCTGACTACTTGTAATTTGAAACGTAACAATGTTAATGCCAGTAACCTTACTGCTTTATCCACACCCATGCTGCTGCAAATCTTAGTTTGATGAATTATTCATTTCTTTCTGCAGACAATTTGACGAAACCCCCAAAACAAAATGGCCAAGGCTCTGTTCTTCGTTCTCGCTGCCGTCCTTATCGTCGCCGCCCTGGCTGACTACGATGACGAGACCGAGGCTGAGGTCGAGATGATGAAGAGGGACGCCGACATGCTCGAGTTCTTCATGACCGAGAAGAGGGGAATGGGAAAGAACATGAAGAAGTACAAGTGTGAGTATTCATTTGCGAACCCTCTACGCCATCTTGCATCCCTATTTCCTATTGATAGAGCACGGCATTATAATGATTGTCCTTGAACATGCTGAGACGTATATCATTCTAATTTGATAAGGATTTTCTAATGCTGATACCTTCGAGAGCCACTCAGACATGTATTCAGATATTCGCTCTTCTTATATTATTTTCGACAGACTGTCAGCAGTACAACATGGACTGCTGGTGTGGAAGGCGCACTGGAAAGGTTGTCTTCTGTAACGGTGAGCCTTGCTCAGTTGTTTCTGTGATTACTTTATTCAGTTCACAGTATCACGCGACGTGTATGAAGCCTGTAATTTCGAAGAGTTTTTAGACAAGCTTAGCATTTTGGGGGTAAAATTTACGTGGGTAAACAAAACGCATATTGCAAGGAACAGGAATAGTTGGAGGACAGCATGGAAGCATGGCGCTAAGATGTTTGGGGAAGGGCGAAGAGAAGTTGTAGAGGAGACGCGCCAACAGAGAAAGGCTAGAGCTGCACAAAGCCCCCCTGTCCAAGGCTTTCCCTGCCAAAATTGCGCTAGAGTCTGTCGCTCGAGGATTGGCCTATTTAGTCATCTTAAAGCATGCACCTGAAAAGTATATTCCCTTAAATCCTCGGACCCGAGGTATAAGCCATCAAACGAAACGCTGCTACCAGAGCAGTTTGTTATTGTCAGTGTTTTTTTTTATTCGACTAAATTTGTATTGTATGACTTTTTCTTTGTTTCCTGGAAACGGTTTTAATGTGTAATGGAGTTAGCCATACACAAACATGGCAAAGATGCAATCGGTGTTAAATTTGATAAAGGATATAGGCTGTGTCTCAATCATCGTAATGCTCAAAGATGAAGAGGTATTTAGAAATGTTGTTGGTAGTTGCGGTGATCGGTTTGCTCAAAGACCGAAGAAAGAAACAGAAAGATAGAAAGAGAGAGTGAACGGACGACTTCATCATGTTCATGGGGCTTATTTTCTCTGCATGGTTTGTTTATGCATGTATATTGTTCATGTCTATACAACAATGTATGACCATCCTCAGTATGATTTCATTTTCTTGCTCTCTGTTCTATATTCAAAGGAGCCGGAACTGGAGCTAGCATGTAAGAAACAAGCTGTAAACGAACCTGCCAACCCCACCCGACCGCCCCTCGACTTGCCCCACCATTGCCTTCTTCATCCACCGACTCACGTGTAAGCTGTGTCGATCGAACAACGCTCGTTTAAAATGTCCAGCACAACAGAATACACGAATGAAGGTAGAAATTATGTGTTCTAATAAAGATTCATTTCAAATAAAGTTACAATGTGAGTAATACATTTTGTTTTCGTTAGTGTGTATGATGTTGAATATTTGTGATGTCCGTAACTGTGTGTGACACACGTATAGAGGGAGAGAGAGGGTGAGATAAAGAGGAACAAATGGAGAGAGAAATGGAGAGAGAGAGAGAGAGAGAGAGAGAGAGAGAGAGAGAGAGAGAGAGGAAGAGAAGGGGGAGAGGGGGAAGAGTAAGTGAGAGAGAGAGAGAGAGATAGAGAGAGAGAGAGATAGAGAGAGAGAGAGGGAGAGAGAGAGAGAGAGGGGGGGGGGGGTAGAAAGGAAAGAGGGAGTTTATAGGTGTGAAGCACAATAAGAGCCGTAGAGAATGTCGTTACCGCGTACGCTTTATAAGAGAAGTTGGCTTTCACAGCTCATAACCACCAAACACAATACACGAATATAATGAGAAATTCATTGTTATGATAGAGATTCATCTAAAGTAAACGTACTAATACCTTTTGTTCTCGTTAGTGTGTTTGCGATGTCCGTAACTGTGACACAGTCATGCGGGAGAGATAGTGGGATTGAAAGAGGAACAACTCGAGAGAAAGAGGGAGAGAGAGAGAGAGAGAGAGAGAGAGAGAGAGAGAGGAAGAGAGAGAGAGAGAGAGCGAGGGAGAGATATATAGATATAGATAGATAAGAGAATGAGAGGGGGGAGAGGGAGAGAGAGGAAGAGATACATAGAGATAGAGAGATAGAGAGTGAGAGAGAAAGAGAAAGAGAGAAAGGAAAAGGTGGGTTTATAGGTGTGCAGCACAAGAAGAGGCGCGCAGTTACCGTGTACGCATTATGAGAGAAGTCGTTTTCACTAACATTACCAATGAACCAGTCATACAAGGTCACACTATTAAGTGTTTAAAATGCATTTTTTCACTTGAAATAAGTTGTGTCAAACATCAGTAAAACGCCTTCGCTACATTCAATGTTCTTATTTGTTTCTTTAAAAGGTAATATCGAATATCTGAAAAGGGTTGACCGACATAGCAACGACGAATGCATGCGACATGCATGCTTCTCATCCACGCCCCCAAAACAACAACATGAATTGCGCGAGCTGGGTGGAAAAAAACTTCACTCATTACGCAATGGTCATAATTGGTCGTGCACCTCTCCGCGACTGGTCCGCGTCAAATTTCGTAGACAAAAAAAAATCTTTCGTTAAACGCAGGGAGGTGTACGTTTTTGTTGTCAGGCACGCAGGGGCACGTAGCGGGATATTCTTTGCTTTGAATTTTGCTGTTGGTCATTTTCTTGATGGACGCAGATAATACGTGCATCCGTTGTGTGTAGGTACGAAGAGGTACACGCACATAAACGGGCAAGCTTTTGAATCACGCCTTTAAAGAATGGTAAATGTTGACCTGTTATTTGAAGAGCTTGTTTGCAAAAGGAGGTAAATCCATCTTCGTAAAAATTGACTTATTAATATCAGCACATTGAGAAGCACTAAAGATTGTCATAGAGTACAAATTTAAGACTAATTAAATGGACAAGACTGACTATTGTCACATCCAAAGTTCAGTTTCCCATAGGTTTCCCTGTATAATAGTGTATATATTAGTATATACATATATATATATATATATATATATATATATATATATATATATATATATATATATATATATATATATATATATAAAATGTATATCATATTATAATGTATATTAATAAGCCTGTTTTCTCATTAGAGTTCAGAGTGGAATTAGCTCCTTTTGGACGTCTGGGTCTCTTTCATGGGCACATCTCTCAACCAGAATAATAAGCCCATGGGCTAAACTGAAAAGGTTTTATTTTTCTGCACATGGGTGTGTCCGTTGCTAGCGTCATGCTACTGGCCAACTTTTGCTGCTCCATGCGTTTCAAGAATGGCTGGTGCAAGAGAACGGTCATGGCAACTTATACAATACGCATCCAGTGTGTGGTGTGACCTGTTTCCGTCTCACTGGATTTAAACACAAGTTTACAAAGAAATATAAATATTAGGCGCGATCCCTATTCGCGACCTTGCTACAATGTTGTTATTGCGTTTATACAGAATACATACTTCCATCGGTCCATTGCCATCGTACATTGACCGTTTGTATATTTGCCTGGTCATGTGTGCAGCAGAAGCTCACTCCTAAAGGAGTGGTCTTAGTGGTCAAGGGAATACCTGTAACTCGTTTTTAAGATGACCTTTCTCGGGCGGTATGCGACAGCGAGTACTCAGGGACACGCCGCATGCAGTCAAATTGTTTGGTGTGTTGTTTATTTGGGACGTTTCTATTTTTTTATTGGACCACGATTAAACCCACACAAGTTTGGCGCATTATGTGTTGTAGTATAGCCGAATATAACAATCAAGCGTTTCCCTTTTTAAAATAAATTCCTGTTATTAGGATGAGCACTGTAACTCTCTCTGTCATTTGATAAGTTTTAGCGGTCAACAGTGTAATGTTGCACCAGAAAAGCACATCCATATGATTATAGCAAAATATCTTCACCATATGAATAGTTCATGAATTCTTTTAAGACCATAAACTTCATCGTTATTGGTCGCCGATACATTTCATCAACCTGAGCGTATTTTCAACTCTAGAATGACGGCATATAACCTTGAGAATATCAACCGGAAAACGAGTGGTTTGGAGGTTCGAAACTCGCCCTTGTATTTCTTTATTCTCTTTCTCAGTCCCCCTTCTCCCCCTTCTTTACAACATCTCTCTCTCTCTCTCACTCTCTCTCTCTCTCTCTCTCTCTCTCTCTCTCTCTCTCTCTCTCCTCTCACTTTCCTCTCTCTCTCTCTCGCTCTCTGTCTGTGCTTTCCATTCTCCCTACATTTTCCTCTCACCCTCCTGTTACTGTTCTTTCTCTTATTTTTTAACACACAGACATACACATAATTATGCTCACTCATACACGCACACATGATGACACACATGTACTTACACACCTATCCGTGAACCGGCACAATGTTCTACTACACCAGTTCTCACAACAACACCACAACAAACTATAAGGGAACCCAAACGCCATGAATTGGAGGTGACACAGCATTGATTATACGTTCAAAATACGTTTATTTTCCTCGAGCATTTTTGGACAATTTTCTACAAACTCATTCATCTAAACCTAGCGTCTTTCTAAGTACACCTGAATCCATGGGCCAGGTCAGGTGACGTCACGGGACACATGTCTGAAGGTTCCATTTCGTCGGGCAGGGGTGGGGTTGGGCATCAGCGGAGAGGGACAGGTGTTTAGATGCTGTCACCAGTTCCGGCTCCTGTCGGAGAAGAAAAAAAAAACAGAGAAGAAATTAATAAGGTGAGGACCAAACCTGTTAACAGATGGCGCCGCAAGATTTCATACACGTTATCGTTAGGGTATATCGCTGAGTCCTGCCGAGTTTCATGACTTTTGAAAATGGGTACCCGGTCTATAATCATTTAGATGCCAATCAGCATGCTCTTTACATAGCATGCGTGTTTTGCTGGTATATGGTTAGTCGTGGCTGATTTAGCGTGAAAGTCGTATTGAGGTGATTCTTGTGTAAACAGAACTATTGTGAGGATATAAACAGTTCTAGGTCAAATGGACCATGAATGGGAGAAAGGCACACATCCATTTATATAGAACGAAGACGGAATCGTATGGCAAGCCGTTTCATTATTAGGTGGTCTGCCATGCCATGGCAGATCACCTCTTGTTTTTGTCCGAATTTTCTTTCTTTATTAGGTGGTCTGCCATGCCATGGCAGATCACCTCTTGTTTTTGTCCGAATTTTCTTTCTTTATTATTAGGTGGTCTGCCATGCCATGGCAGATCACCTCTTGTTTTTGTCCGAATTTTCTTTCTTTATTATTATTATTATTATTATTTATTTTTATTCCTATTTTTTGTGACATGGATATCTCAACAATGCATGGACCATGTTTCATCAAATGTTCATCATGTATAGGTATATATGTGAACATGTCACAGGAACATTTTCAAGGTCATTACGTAATCGTGACGTCATGCACGAGCAATTTAATGAAAATCTATTATTTCATGTAGCTCTAAAACCGTTCATCTCTGTGTAATGAAATTTGGCATGTATATAATTAATGACAAGACAATTAATTTCAATGAAAAAAAACGCGCGCGTACGCGTACGTTAGTGCATTAACGCGCGCGTAAAATAAAAAAATGCTCCAAATCAACTAGAAATTGTTTTGCATATGTTTGATGCCATTTCTAGCATTTTTCACATTTCCGCGCGTACGCGCGCGCGCGCGCGTTTTTCCGTGCGTTTAGCAAACGCAACGTCGGAAAACCGTTTTTTCACTGGATTCATGTTTCTGACACTGCAAACAACACATCCTGAAATTTTGAGCCATTTCTATGCAATAATAAGGTCGTGCGGGTGCGTCAAAGTTCAAAGTCCGCGCGTGCGTCAATACGTTTTTGTGTGCAAAAACATGACCACCTTCAATCGGCCATAGCTCCTCAGAATGGCTGGTGACCCCCAATTTTTTTTTCATATTTTGAAAGAGTGGGAACTGTAGATGCTATTTCATGTATCATTTGGTCGTTAAATACATCGTAACGTCATCATATTGCCATATGAATAGAAAAAATCAATTTTCATGTATGACGTCATAAACTTTTTTACCCGTTCTTGCGTATCTCAGTAATCTTTGGTCAATTTTGTTCCAAATTTCAGTATGTAATAGCTGAGACAATGCTCTATGAGAAAGTAGCCCTAATATTTCAATAGGATTCTATCTTCATGGTATGAATTTGATTATAGACATTAATGTCAAAATCGATCGTAAGTACGTGTTATGTCAATGGAAGGGGTATTTATTAAATGACATGACGATCTTCTAGGAGCTGTATCTCGCTTATGTTCAATTCTGTTACTCTGAAATTTTAGTATGTTGTAGCTGAGTCTACTAGCTTTCGGGGACGTCATCTTTATTTTTCAATCAGATGTCGCGATCATGGCGAAATTTCATCTTGAATATCAATTTCTTAATCATTCTAGCCCCTGCTGGGCATTACGTGTTAAGTGAATGGGAAGATGTGTGGCTCAATTGGTAAGGCGCCGCATTTTAAGATCTCGAGGCCCCCGGTTCGATACCTGGAGTGGGTAGGGTAAATTTTTGCATTCCTCTTACAATGTTTTTTTGCCATCTAATTCTGTTCTATCCCTTACTTTGTCATTCTCTTTGAGATTTTCTCTCCCATTCGTTTTCTCTCGCCCCTTTATCTTACGTGGCTATTAATTACATGTTAGCACAATATACATGTAACCATTTAGGCATGTCTCTGAAATGTACGTCAGTAGACATTGTAGGTGCGCTATGAGCTTTCTTGAGCGGAGTCTCTGATTGCTTATGAATAGATGGTGTCACGATGGAAGGTCCATATCACCGTGCATTTTCTAGCCCATGTCAGTGCATGAATTTGCCAATGCAGACCACCTTATACTTGTCCACAAGTATGTCTCGTTATTAGGTGGTCTGCCATGCCATGGCAGATCACCTCTTGTTTTTGTCCGAATTTTCTTTCTTTATTATTATTATTATTATTATTATTATTATTATTTATTTTTATTCCTATTTTTTGTGACATGGATATCTCAACAATGCATGGACCATGTTTCATCAAATGTTCATCATGTATAGGTATATATGTGAACATGTCACAGGAACATTTTCAAGGTCATTACGTAATCGTGACGTCATGCACGAGCAATTTAATGAAAATCTATTATTTCATGTAGCTCTAAAACCTTTTATCTCTGTGTAATGAAATTTGGCATGTATATAATTAATGACAAGACAATTAATTTTAATGAAAAAAAACGCGCGCGTACGCGTACGTTAGTGCATTAACGCGCGCGTAAAATAAAAAAATGCTCCAAATCAACTAGAAATTGTTTTGCATATGCTTGATGCCATTTCTAGCATTTTTCAAATTTCCGCGCGTACGCGCGCGCGCGCGCGTTTTTCCGTGCGTTTAGCAAACGCAACGTCGGAAAACCGTTTTTTCACTGGATTCATGTTTCTGACACTGCAAACAACACATTCTGAAATTTTGAGCCATTTCTATGGAATAATAAGGTCGTGCGGGTGCGTCAAAGTTCAAAGTCCGCGCGTGCGTCAATACGTTTTTGTGTGCAAAAACATGACCACCTTCAATCGGCCATAACTCCTCAGAATGGCTGGTGACCCCCATTTTTTTTTTCATATTTCGAAAGAGTGGGAACTGTAGATGCTATTTCATGTATCATTTGGTCGTTAAATACATCGTAACGTCATCATATTGCCATATGAATCGAAAAAATCAATTTTCATGTATGACGTCATAAACTTTTTTACCCGTTCTTGCGTATCTCAGTAATCTTTGGTCAATTTTGTTCCAAATTTCAGTATGTGATAGCTGAGACATTGCTCTATGAGAAATTAGCCCTGATATTTCAATATGATTCCATCTTCATGGTATAAATTTGATTATAGACATTAATGTCAAAATCGATCGTATGTACGTGTTATGTCAATGGAAGGGGTATTTATTAAATGACATGACGATCTTCTAGGAGCTGTATCTCGCTTATGTTCAATTCTGTTACTCTGAAATTTTAGTATGTTGTAGCTGAGTCTACTAGCTTTCGGGGACGTCATCTTTATTTTTTAATCAGATGTCGCGATCATGGCGAAATTTCATCTTGAATATCAATTTCTTAATCATTCTAGCCCCTGCTGGGCATTACGTGTTAAGTGAATGGGAAGATGTGTGGCTCAATTGGTAAGGCGCCGCGTTTTAAGATCTCGAGGCCCCCGGTTCGATCCCTGGAGTGGGTAGGGTAAATTTTTGCATTCCTTTTACAATGTTTGTTTTGCCATCTTCTTCTGTTCTATCCCTCACTTTGTCATTCTCTTTGAGATTTTCTTTCCCATTCGTTTTCTCTCGCCCCTTTATCTTACGTGGCTATTAATTACATGTTAGCACAATAAAATGTACCATTTAGGCATGTCTCTGAAATGTACGTTAGTAGACATTGTAGGTGCGCTCTGAGCTTTCTTGAGCGGAGTCTCTGATTGCTTATGAATAGATGGTGTCACGATTGAAGGTCCATATCACCGTGCATTTTCTAGCCCATGTCAGTGCATGAATTTGCCAATGCAGACCACCTTATACTTGTCCACAAGTATGTCTCGTTATTATTATTATTTATTTTTATTCCTATTTTTTGTGACATGGATATCTCAACAATGCATGGACCATGTTTCATCAAATGTTCATCATGTATAGGTATATATGTGAACATGTCACAGGAACATTTTCAAGGTCATTACGTAATCGTGACGTCATGCACGAGCAATTTAATGAAAACCTATTATTTCATGTAGCTCTAAAACCGTTCATCTCTGTGTAATGAAATTTGGCATGTATATAATTAATGACAAGACAATTAATTTCAATGAAAAAAAACGCGCGCGTACGCGTACGTTAGTGCATTAACGCGCGCGTAAAATAAAAAAATGCTCCAAATCAACTAGAAATTGTTTTGCATATGTTTGATGCCATTTCTAGCATTTTTCAAATTTCCGCGCGTACGCGCGCGCGCGCGCGTTTTTCCGTCCGTTTAGCAAACGCAACGTCGGAAAACCGTTTTTTCACTAGATTCATGTTTCTGACACTGCAAACAACACATCCTAAAATTTTGAGCCATTTCTATGCAATAATAAGGTCGTGCGGGTGCGTCAAAGTTCAAAGTCCGCGCGTGCGTCAATACGTTTTTGTGTGCAAAAACATGACCACCTTCAATCGGCCATAGCTCCTCAGAATGGCTGGTGACCCCCAATTTTTTTTTCATATTTTGAAAGAGTGGGAACTGTAGATGCTATTTCATGTCCCATTTGGTCGTTAAATACATCGTAACGTCATCATATTGCCATATGAATCGAAAAAATCAATTTTCATGTATGACGTCATGAACTTTTTTACCCGTTCTTGCGTATCTCAGTAATCTTTGGTCAATTTTGTTCCAAATTTCAGTATGTGATAGCTGAGACATTGCTCTATGAGAAAGTAGCCCTAATATTTCAATAGGATTCTATCTTCATGGTATGAATTTGATTATAGGCATTAATGTCAAAATCGATCGTAAGTACGTGTTATGTCAATGGAAGGGGTATTTATTAAATGACATGACGATCTTCTAGGAGCTGTATCTCGCTTATGTTCAATTCTGTTACCCTGAAATTTCAATATGTTGTAGCTGAGTCTACTAGCTTTCGGGGACGTCATCTTTATTTTTCAATCAGATGTCGCGATCATGGCGAAATTTCATCTTGAATATCAATTTCTTAATCATTCTAGCCCCTGCTGGGCATTACGTGTTAAGTGAATGGGAAGATGTGTGGCTCAATTGGTAAGGCGCCGCGTTTTAAGATCTCGAGGCCCCCGGTTCGATTCCTGGAGTGGGTAGGGTAAATTTTCGCATTCCTTTTACAATGTTTCTTTTGCCATCTTCTTCTGTTCTATCCCTCACTTTGTCTTTCTCTTTGAGATTTTCTTTCCCATTCGTTTTCTCTCGCCCCTTTATCTTACGTGGCTATTAATTACATGTTAGCACAATATACATGTAACCATTTAGGCATGTCTCTGAAATGTACGTTAGTAGACATTGTAGGTGCGCTATGAGCTTTCTTGAGCGGAGTCTCTGATTGCTTATGAATAGATGGTGTCACGATTGAAGGTCCATATCACCGTGCATTTTCTAGCCCATGTCAGTGGATGAATTTGGCAATGCAGACCACCTTATACTTGTCCACAAGTATGTCTCGTTATTATTATTAGGTGGTCTGCCATGCCATGGCAGATCACCTCTTGTTTTTGTCCGAATTTTCTTTCTTTATTAGGTGGTCTGCCATGCCATGGCAGATCACCTCTTGTTTTTGTCCGAATTTTCTTTCTTTATTATTATTATTATTATTATTATTATTATTTATTTTTATTCCTATTTTTTGTGACATGGATATCTCAACAATGCATTGACCATGTTTCATCAAATGTTCATCATGTATAGGTATGTATGTGAACATGTCACAGGAACATTTTCAAGGTCATTACGTAATCGTGACGTCATGCACGAGCAATTTAATGAAAATCTATTATTTCATGTAGCTCTAAAACCGTTCATCTCTGTGTAATGAAATTTGGCATGTATATAATTAATGACAAGACAATTAATTTCAATGAAAAAAAACGCGCGCGTACGCGTACGTTAGTGCATTAACGCGCGCGTAAAATAAAAAAATGCTCCAAATCAACTAGAAATTGTTTTGCATATGTTTGAGGCCATTTCTAGCATTTTTCAAATTTCCGCGCGTACGCGCGCGCGCGCGCGTTTTTCCGTGCGTTTAGCAAACGCAACGTCGGAAAACCGTTTTTTCACTGGATTCATGTTTCTGACACTGCAAACAACACATCCTGAAATTTTGAGCCATTTCCATGCAATAATAAGGTCGTGCTGGTGCGTCAAAGTTCAAAGTCCGCGCGTGCGTCAATACGTTTTTGTGTGCAAAAACATGACCACCTTCAATCTGCCATAGCTCCTCAGAATGGCTGGTGACCCCCAATTTTTTTTTCATATTTTGAAAGAGTGGGATCTGTAGATGCTATTTCATGTATCATTTGGTCGTTAAATACATCGTAACGTCATCATATTGCCATATGAATCGAAAAAATCAATTTTCATGTATGACGTCATAAACTTTTTTACCCGTTCTTGCGTATCTCAGTAATCTTTGGTCAATTTTGTTCCAAATTTCAGTATGTGATTGCTGAGACATTGCTCTATGAGAAAGTAGCCCTAATATTTCAATAGGATTCTATCTTCATGGTATGAATTTGATTATAGATATTAATGTCAAAATCGATCATAAGTACGTGTTATGTCAATGGAAGGGGTATTTAATAAATGACATGACGATCTTCTAGGAGCTGTATCTCGCTTATGTTCAATTCTGTTACTCTGAAATTTTAGTATGTTGTAGCTGAGTCTACTAGCTTTCGGGGACGTCATCTTTATTTTTTAATCAGATGTCGCGATCATGGCGAAATTTCATCTTGAATATCAATTTCTTAATCATTCTAGCCCCTGCTGGGCATTACGTGTTAAGTGAATGGGAAGATGTGTGGCTCAATTGGTAAGGCGCCGCGTTTTAAGATCTCGAGGCCCCCGGTTCGATCCCTGGAGTGGGTAGGGTAAATTTTCGCATTCCTTTTACAATGTTTCTTTTGCCATCTTCTTCTGTTCTATCCCTCACTTTGTCTTTCTCTTTGAGATTTTCTTTCCCATTCCTTTTCTCTCGCCCCTTTATCTCACGTGGCTATTAATTACATGTTAGCACAATATACATGTAACCATTTAGGCATGTCTCTGAAATGTACGTTAGCAGACATTGTAGGTGCGCTATGAGCTTTCTTGAGCGGAGTCTCTGATTGCTTATGAATAGATGGTGTCACGATTGAAGGTCCATATCACCGTGCATTTTCTAGCCCATGTCAGTGCATGAATTTGCCAATGCAGACCACCTTATACTTGTCCACAAGTATGTCTCGTTTATTTTTATTCCTATTTTTTGTGACATGGATATCTCAACAATGCATGGACCATGTTTCATCAAATGTTCATCATGTATAGGTATATATGTGAACATGTCACAGGAACATTTTCAAGGTCATTACGTAATCGTGACGTCATGCACGAGCAATTTAATGAAAACCTATTATTTCATGTAGCTCTAAAACCGTTCATCTCTGTGTAATGAAATTTGGCATGTATATAATTAATGACAAGACAATTAATTTCAAAAAAAAAAAACGCGCGCGTACGCGTACGTTAGTGCATTAACGCGCGCGTAAAATAAAAAAATGCTCCAAATCAACTAGAAATTGTTTTGCATATGTTTGATGCCATTTCTAGCATTTTTCAAATTTCCGCGCGTACACGCGCGCGCGCGCGTTTTTCCGTGCGTTTAGCAAACGCAACGTCGGAAAACCGTTTTTTTTACCAGATTCATGTTTCTGACACTGCAAACAACACATCCTGAAATTTTGAGCCATTTCTATGCAATAATAAGGTCGTGCGGGTGCGTCAAAGTTCAAAGTCCGCGCGTGCGTCAATACGTTTTTGTGTGCAAAAACATGACCACCTTCAATCGGCCATAGCTCCTCAGAATGGCTGGTGACCCCCAATTTTTTTTTCATATTTTGAAAGAGTGGGAACTGTAGATGCTATTTCATGTCCCATTTGGTCGTTAAATACATCGTAACGTCATCATATTGCCATATGAATCGAAAAAATCAATTTTCATGTATGACGTCATAAATTTTTTTACCCGTTCTTGCGTATCTCAGTAATCTTTGGTCAATTTTGTTCCAAATTTCAGTATGTGATAGCTGAGACATTGCTCTATGAGAAAGTAGCCCTAATATTTCAATAGGATTCTATCTTCATGGTATGAATTTGATTATAGACATTAATGTCAAAATCGATCGTAAGTACGTGTTATGTCAATGGAAGGGGTATTTATTAAATGACATGACGATCTTCTAGGAGCTGTATCTCGCTTATTTTCAATTCTGTTACTCTGAAATTTTAGTGTGTTGTAGCTGAGTCTACTAGCTTTCGGGGCCGTCATCTTTATTTTTCAATCAGATGTCGCGATCATGGCGAAATTTCATCTTGAATATCAATTTCTTAATCATTCTAGCCCCTGCTGGGCATTACGTGTTAAGTGAATGGGAAGATGTGTGGCTCAATTGGTAAGGCGCCGCGTTTTAAGATCTCGAGGCCCCCGGTTCGATTCCTGGAGTGGGTAGGGTAAATTTTCGCATTCCTTTTACAATGTTTCTTTTGCCATCTTCTTCTGTTCTATCCCTCACTTTGTCTTTCTCTTTGAGATTTTCTTTCCCATTCGTTTTCTCTCGCCCCTTTATCTTACGTGGCTATTAATTACATGTTAGCACAATATACATGTAACCATTTAGGCATGTCTCTGAAATGTACGTTAGTAGACATTGTAGGTGCGCTATGAGCTTTCTTGAGCGGAGGCTCTGATTGCTTATGAATAGATGGTGTCACGATTGAAGGTCCATATCACCGTGCATTTTCTAGCCCATGTCAGTGCATGAATTTGCCAATGCAGACCACCTTATACTTGTCCACAAGTATGTCTCGTTATTATTAGGTGGTCTGCCATGCCATGGCAGATCACCTCTTGTTTTTGTCCGAATTTTCTTTCTTTATTATTATTATTATTATTATTTATTTTTATTCCTATTTTTTGTGACATGGATATCTCAACAATGCATGGACCATGTTTCATCAAATGTTCATCATGTATAGGTATATATGTGAACATGGTCCAGCAACATTTTCAAGGTCATTACGTAATCGTGACGTCATGGACGAGCAATTTAATGAAAATCTATTATTTCATGTAGCTCTAAAACCGTTCATCTCTGTGTAATGAAATTTGGCATGTATATAATTAATGACAAGACAATTAATTTCAATGAAAAAAAACGCGCGCGTACGCGTACGTTAGTGCATTAACGCGCGCGTAAAATAAAAAAATGCTCCAAATCAACTAGAAATTGTTTTGCATATGTTTGAGGCAATTTCTAGCATTTTTCAAATTTCCGCGCGTACGCGCGCGCGCGCGCGTTTTTCCGTGCGTTTAGCAAACGCAACGTCGGAAAACCGTTTTTTCACTGGATTCGTGTTTCTGACACTGCAAACAACACATCCTGAAATTTTGAGCCATTTCTATGCAATAATAAGGTCGTGCGGGTGCGTCAAAGTTCAAAGTCCGCGCGTGCGTCAATACGTTTTTGTGTGCAAAAACATGACCACCTTCAATCGGCCATAGCTCCTCAGAATGGCTGGTGACCCCCAATTTTTTTTTCATATTTTGAAAGAGTGGGAACTGTAGATGCTATTTCATGTATCATTTGGTCGTTAAATACATCGTAACGTCATCATATTGCCATATGAATCGAAAAAATCAATTTTCATGTATGACGTCTTATATTTTTTTACCCGTTCTTGCGTATCTCAGTAATCTTTGGTCAATTTTGTTCCAAATTTCAGTATGTGATAGCTGAGACAATGCTCTATGAAAAGGTAGCCCTAATATTTCAATAGGATTCTATCTTCATGGTATGAATTTGATTATAGACATTAATGTCAAAATCGATCGTAAGTACGTGTTATGTCAATGGAAGGGGTATTTATTAAATGACATGACGATCTTCTAGGAGCTGTATCTCGCTTATGTTCAATTCTGTTACTCTGAAATTTTAGTATGTTGTAGCTGAGTCTACTAGCTTTCGGGGACGTCATCTTTATTTTTCAATCAGATGTCGCGATCATGGCGAAATTTCATCTTGAATATCAATTTCTTAATCATTCTAGCCCCTGCTGGGCATTACGTGTTAAGTGAATGGGAAGATGTGTGGCTCAATTGGTAAGGCGCCGCGTTTTAAGATCTCGAGGCCCCCGGTTCGATTCCTCGAGTGGGTAGGGTAAATTTTCGCATTCCTTTTACAATGTTTCTTTTGCCATCTTCTTCTGTTCTATCCCTCACTTTGTCTTTCTCTTTGAGATTTTCTTTCCCATTCGTTTTCTCTCGCCCCTTTATCTTACGTGGCTATTAATTACATTTTAGCACAATATACATGTAACCATTTAGGCATGTCTCTGAAATGTACGTTAGTAGACATTGTAGGTGCGCTATGAGCTCTCTTGAGCGGAGTCTCTGATTGCTTATGAATAGATGGTGTCACGATTGAAGGTCCATATCACCGTGCATTTTCTAGCCCATGTCAGTGCATGAATTTGCCAATGCAGACCACCTTATACTTGTCCACAAGTATGTCTCGTTATTATTATTATTATTTATTTTTATTCCTATTTTTTGTGACATGGATATCTCAACAATGCATGGACCATGTTTCATCAAATGTTCATCATGTATAGGTATATATGTGAACATGTCCCAGGAACATTTTCAAGGTCATTGCGTAATCGTGACGTCATGGACGAGCAATTTAATGAAAATCTATTATTTCATGTAGCTCTAAAACCGTTCATCTCTGTGTAATGAAATTTGGCATGTATATAATTAATGACAAGACAATTAATTTCAATGAAAAAAAACGCGCGCGTACGCGTACGTTAGTGCATTAACGCGCGCGTAAAATAAAAAAATGCTCCAAATCAACTAGAAATTGTTTTGCATATGTTTGAGGCCATTTCTAGCATTTTTCAAATTTCCGCGCGTACGCGCGCGCGCGCGCGTTTTTCCGTGCGTTTAGCAAACGCAACGTCGGAAAACCGTTTTTTCACTGGATTCATGTTTCTGACACTGCAAACAACACATCCTGAAATTTTGAGCCATTTCTATGCAATAATAAGGTCGTGCGGGTGCGTCAAAGTTTAAAGTCCGCGCGTGCGTCAATACGTTTTTGTGTGCAAAAACATGACCACCTTCAATCGGCCATAGCTCCTCAGAATGGCTGGTGACCCCCAATTTTTTTTTCATATTTTGAAAGAGTGGGAGCTGTAGATGCTATTTCATGTATCATTTGGTCGTTAAATACATCGTAACGTCATCATATTGCCATATGAATCGAAAAAATCAATTTTCATGTATGACGTCATAAACTTTTTTACCCGTTCTTGCGTATCTCAGTAATCTTTGGTCAATTTTGTTCCAAATTTCAGTATGTGATAGCTGAGACATTGCTCTATGAGAAAGTAGCCCTAATATTTCAATAGGATTCTATCTTCATGGTATGAATTTGATTATAGACATTAATGTCAAAATCGATCGTAAGTACGTGTTATGTCAATGGAAGGGGTATTTATTAAATGACATGACGATCTTCTAGGAGCTGTATCTCGCTTATGTTCAATTCTGTTACTCTGAAATTTTAGTATGTTGTAGCTGAGTCTACTAGCTTTCGGGGACGTCATCTTTATTTTTTAATCAGATGTCGCGATCATGGCGAAATTTCATCTTGAATATCAATTTCTTAATCATTCTAGCCCCTGCTGGGCATTACGTGTTAAGTGAATGGGAAGATGTGTGGCTCAATTGGTAAGGCGCCGCGTTTTAAGATCTCGAGGCCCCCGGTTCGATTCCTGGAGTGGGTAGGGTAAATTTTCGCATTCCTTTTACAATGTTTCTTTTGCCATCTTCTTCTGTTCTATCCCTCACTTTGTCATTCTCTTTGAGATTTTCTTTCCCATTCGTTTTCTCTCGCCCCTTTATCTTACGTGGCTATTAATTACATGTTAGCACAATATACATGTAACCATTTAGGCATGTCTCTGAAATGTACGTTAGTAGACATTGTAGGTGCGCTATGAGCTTTCTTGAGCGGAGTCTCTGATTGCTTATGAATAGATGGTGTCACGATTGAAGGTCCATATCACCGTGCATTTTCTAGCCCATGTCAGTGCATGAATTTGCCAATGCAGACCACCTTATACTTGTCCACAAGTATGTCTCGTTATTATTATTTATTTTTATTCCTATTTTTTGTGACATGGATATCTCAACAATGCATGGATCATGTTTCATGAAATGTTCATCATGTATAGGTATATATGTGAACATGGTCCAGCAACATTTTCAAGGTCATTACGTAATCGTGACGTCATGCACGAGCAATTTAATGAAAATCTATTATCTCGTGTAGCTCTAAAACCGTTCATCTCTGTGTAATGAAATTTGGCATGTATATAATTAATGACAAGACAATTAATTTCAATGAAAAAAAACGCGCGCGTACGCGTACGTTAGTGCATTAACGCGCGCGTAAAATAAAAAAATGCTCCAAATCAACTAGAAATTGTTTTGCATATGTTGGAGGCCATTTCTAGCATTTTTCAAATTTCCGCGCGTACGCGCGCGCGCGCGCGTTTTTCCGTGCGTTTAGCAAACGCAACGTCGGAAAACCGTTTTTTCACTGGATTCATGTTTCTGACACTGCAAACAACACATCCTGAAATTTTCAGCCATTTCTATGCAATAATAAGGTCGTGCGGGTGCGTCAAAGTTCAAAGTCCGCGCGTGCGTCAATACGTTTTTGTGTGCAAAAACATGACCACCTTCAATCGGCCATAACTCCTCAGAATGGCTGGTGACCCCCATTTTTTTTTTCATATTTCGAAAGAGTGGGAACTGTAGATGCTATTTCATGTATCATTTGGTCGTTAAATACATCGTAACGTCATCATATTGCCATATGAATCGAAAAAATCAATTTTCATGTATGACGTCATAAACTTTTTTACCCGTTCTTGCGTATCTCAGTAATCTTTGGTCAATTTTGTTCCAAATTTCAGTATGTGATAGCTGAGACATTGCTCTATGAGAAATTAGCCCTGATATTTCAATATGATTCCATCTTCATGGTATAAATTTGATTATAGACATTAATGTCAAAATCGATCGTATGTACGTGTTATGTCAATGGAAGGGGTATTTATTAAATGACATGACGATCTTCTAGGAGCTGTATCTCGCTTATGTTCAATTCTGTTACTCTGAAATTTTAGTATGTTGTAGCTGAGTCTACTAGCTTTCGGGGACGTCATCTTTATTTTTTAATCAGATGTCGCGATCATGGCGAAATTTCATCTTGAATATCAATTTCTTAATCATTCTAGCCCCTGCTGGGCATTACGTGTTAAGTGAATGGGAAGATGTGTGGCTCAATTGGTAAGGCGCCGCGTTTTAAGATCTCGAGGCCCCCGGTTCGATCCCTGGAGTGGGTAGGGTAAATTTTTGCATTCCTTTTACAATGTTTGTTTTGCCATCTTCTTCTGTTCTATCCCTCACTTTGTCATTCTCTTTGAGATTTTCTTTCCCATTCGTTTTCTCTCGCCCCTTTATCTTACGTGGCTATTAATTACATGTTAGCACAATAAAATGTACCATTTAGGCATGTCTCTGAAATGTACGTTAGTAGACATTGTAGGTGCGCTCTGAGCTTTCTTGAGCGGAGTCTCTGATTGCTTATGAATAGATGGTGTCACGATTGAAGGTCCATATCACCGTGCATTTTCTAGCCCATGTCAGTGCATGAATTTGCCAATGCAGACCACCTTATACTTGTCCACAAGTATGTCTCGTTATTATTAGGTGGTCTGCCATGCCATGGCAGATCACCTCTTGTTTTTGTCCGAATTTTCTTTCTTTATTATTATTATTATTATTATTTATTTTTATTCCTATTTTTTGTGACATGGATATCTCAACAATGCATGGACCATGTTTCATCAAATGTTCATCATGTATAGGTTTATATGTGAACATGTCACAGGAACATTTTCAAGGTCATTACGTAATCGTGACGTCATGCACGAGCAATTTAATGAAAACCTATTATTTCATGTAGCTCTAAAACCGTTCATCTCTGTGTAATGAAATTTGGCATGTATATAATTAATGACAAGACAATTAATTTCAATGAAAAAAAACGTGCGCGTACGCGTACGTTAGTGCATTAACGCGCGCGTAAAATAAAAAAGTGCTCCAAATCAACTAGAAATTGTTTTGCATATGTTTGATGCCATTTCTAGCATTTTTCAAATTTCCGCGCGTACGCGCGCGCGCGCGCGTTTTTCCGTGCGTTTAGCAAACGCAACGTCGGAAAACCGTTTTTTCACTAGATTCATGTTTCTGACACTGCAAACAACACATCCTGAAATTTTGAGCCATTTCTATGCAATAATAAGGTCGTGCGGGTGCGTCAAAGTTCAAAGTCCGCGCGTGCGTCAATACGTTTTTGTGTGCAAAAACATGACCACCTTCAATCGGCCATAGCTCCTCAGAATGGCTGGTGACCCCCAATTTTTTTTTAATATTTTGAAAGAGTGGGAACTGTAGATGCTATTTCATGTATCATTTGATCGTTAAATACATCGTAACGTCATCATATTGCCATATGAATCGAAAAAATCAATTTTCATGTATGACGTCATAAACTTTTTTACCCGTTCTTGCGTATCTCAGTAATCTTTGGTCAATTTTGTTCCAAATTTCAGTATGTGATAGCTGAGACATTGCTCTATGAGAAAGTAGCCCTAAAATTTCAATAGGATTCTATCTTCATGGTATGAATTTGATTATAGACATTAATGTCAAAATCGATCGTAAGTACGTGTTATGTCAATGGAAGGGGTATTTATTAAATGACATGACGATCTTCTAGGAGCTGTATCTCGCTTATGTTCAATTCTGTTACTCTGAAATTTTAGTATGTTGTAGCTGAGTCTACTAGCTTTCGGGAACGTCATCTTTATTTTTCAATCAGATGTCGCGATCATGGCGAAATTTCATCTTGAATATCAATTTCTTAATCATTCTAGCCCCTGCTGGGCATTACGTGTTAAGTGAATGGGAAGATGTGTGGCTCAATTGGTAAGGCGCCGCGTTTTAAGATCTCGAGGCCCCCGGTTCGATACCTGGAGTGGGAAGGGTAAATTTTTTGCATTCCTCTTACAATGTTTTTTTTGCCATCTAATTCTGTTCTATCCCTTACTTTGTCATTCTCTTTGAGATTTTCTCTCCCATTCGTTTTCTCTCGCCCCTTTATCTTACGTGGCTATTAATTACATGTTAGCACAATATACATGTAACCATTTAGGCATGTCTCTGAAATGTACGTCAGTAGACATTGTAGGTGCGCTATGAGCTTTCTTGAGCGGAGTCTCTGATTGCTTATGAATAGATGGTGTCACGATTGAAGGTCCATATCACCGTGCATTTTCTAGCCCATGTCAGTGCATGAATTTGCCAATGCAGACCACCTTATACTTGTCCACAAGTATGTCTCGTTATTATTTATTTTTATTCCAAAATTTTGTGACATGGATATCTCAACAATGCATGAACCATGTTTCATCAAATGTTCATCATGTATAGGTATATATGTGAACATGTTACAGGAACATTTTCAAGGTCATTACATAATCATGACGTCATGTACGAGCAATTTAATGAAAATCTATTATTTCATGTAGCTCTAAAACCGTTCATCTCTGTGTAATGAAATTTGGCATGTATATAATTAATGACAAGACAGTTAATTTCAATGAAAAAAAACGCACGCGTACGCGTACGTTAGTGCATTAACGCGCGCGTAAAATAAAAAAATGCTCCAAATCAACTAGAAATTGTTTTGCATATGTTTGAGGCCATTTCTAGCATTTTTCAAATTTCCGCGCGTACGCGCGCGCGCGCGCGTTTTTCCGTGCGTTTAGCAAACGCAACGTCGGAAAACCGTTTTTTCACTGGATTCATGTTTCTGACACTGCAAACAACACATCCTGAAATTTTGAGCCATTTCCATGCAATAATAAGGTCGTACTGGTGCGTCAAAGTTCAAAGTCCGCGCGTGCGTCAATACGTTTTTGTGTGCAAATATTGCAAAAAACATGACCACCTTCAATCGGCCATAGCTCCTCAGAATGGCTGGTGACCCCCAATTTTTTTTTCATGTTTTGAAAGAGTGGGAACTGTAAATGCTATTTCATGTATCATTTGATCGTTAAATACATCGTAACGTCATCATATTGCCATATGAATCGAAAAAATCAATTTTCATGTATGACTTCATAAACTTTTTTACCCGTTCTTGCGTATCTCAGTAATCTTTGATCAATTTTGTTCCAAATTTCAGTATGTGATAGCTGAGACATTGCTCTATGAGAAATTAGCCCTAATATTTCAATAGGATTCCATCTTCATGGTATAAATTTGATTATAGACATTAATGTCAAAATCGATCGTATGTATGTGTTATGTCAATGGAAGGGGTATTTATTAAATGACATGACGATCTTCTAGGAGCTGTATCTCGCTTATGTTCAATTCTGTTACTCTGAAATTTTAGTATGTTGTAGCTGAGTCTACTAGCTTTCGGGGACGTGATCTTTATTTTTTAATCAGATGTCGCGATCATGGCGAAATTTCATCTTGAATATCAATTTCTTAATCATTCTAGCCCCTGCTGGGCATTACGTGTTAAGTGAATGGGAAGATGTGTGGCTCAATTGGTAAGGCGCCGCGTTTTAAGATCTCGAGGCCCCCGGTTCGATTCCTGGAGTGGGTAGGGTAAATTTTTGCATTCCTTCTACAATTTTTTTTTTTTGCCATCTTCTTCTGTTCTATCCCTCACTTTGTCATTCTCTTTGAGATTTTCTTTCCCATTCGTTTTCTTTTTCCCCTTTATCTTACGTGGCTATTAATTACATGTTAGCACAATATACATGTAACCATTTAGGCATGTCTCTGAAATGTACGTTAGTAGACATTGTAGGTGCGCTCTGAGCTTTCTTGAGCGGAGTCTCTGATTGCTTATGAATAGATGGTGTCACGATTGAAGGTCCATATCACCGTGCATTTTCTAGCCCATGTCAGTGCATGAATTTGCCAATGCAGACCACCTTATACTTGTCCACAAGTATGTCTCGTTTATTTTTATTCCTATTTTTTGTGACATGGATATCTCAACAATGCATGGACCATGTTTCATCAAATGTTCATCATGTATAGGTATATATGTGAACATGGTCCAGCAACATTTTCAAGGTCATTACGTAATCGTGACGTCACGCACGAGCAATTTAATGAAAATCGATTATCTCATGTAGCTCTAAAACCGTTCATCTCTGTGTAATGAAATTTGGCATGTATATAATTAATGACAAGACAATTAATTTCAATGAAAAAAAACGCGCGCGTACGCGTACGTTAGTGCATTAACGCGCGCGTAAAATAAAAAAATGCTCCAAATCAACTAGAAATTGTTTTGCATATGTTTGAGGCCATTTCTAGCATTTTTGAAAATTCCGCGCGTACGCGCGCGCGCGCGCGTTTTTCCGTGCGTTTAGCAAACGCAACGTCGGAAAACCGTTTTTTCACTGGATTCATGTTTTTGACACTTCAAACAACACATCCTGAAATTTTGAGCCATTTCTATGCAATAATAAGGTCGTGCGGGTGCGTCAAAGTTCAAAGTCCGCGCGTGCGTCAATACGTTTTTGTGTGCAAATATTGCAAAAAACATGACCACCTTCAATCGGCCATAGCTCCTCAGAATGGCTGGTGACCCCCAATTTTTTTTTCTTATTTTGAAAGAGTGGGAACTGTAGATGCTATTTCATGTATCATTTGGTCGTTAAATACATCGTAACGTCATCATATTGCCATATGAATCGAAAAAAAATCAATTTTCATGTATGACGTCATAAACTTTTTTACCCGTTCTTGCGTATCTCAGTAATCTTTGGTCAATTTTGTTCCAAATTTCAGTATGTGATAGCTGAGACATTGCTCTATGGGAAATTAGCCCTAATATTTCGATAAGATTCCATCTTCATGGTATAAATTTGATTATAGACATTAATGTCAAAATCGATCGTATGTACGTGTTATGTCAATGGAAGGGGTATTTATTTAATGACATGACGATCTTCTAGGAGCTGTATCTCGCTTATGTTCAATTCTGTTACTCTGAAATTTTGATATGTTGTAGCTGAGTCTACTAGCTTTCGGGGACGTCATCTTTATTTTTTAATCAGATGTCGCGATCATGGCGAAATTTCATCTTGAATATCAATTTCTTAATCATTCTAGCCCCTGCTGGGCATTACGTGTTAAGTGAATGGGAAGATGTGTGGCTCAATTGGTAAGGCGCCGCGTTTTAAGATCTCGAGGCCCCCGGTTCGATTCCTGGAGTGGGTAGGGTAAATTTTTGCATTCCTTTTACAATGTTTCTTTTGCCATCTTCTTCTGTTCTATCCCTCACTTTGTCTTTCTCTTTGAGATTTTCTTTCCCATTCGTTTTCTCTCGCCCCTTTATCTTACGTGGCTATTAATTACATGTTAGCACAATATACATGTACCATTTAGGCATGTCTCTGAAATGTACGTTAGTAGACATTGTAGGTGCGCTCTGAGCTTTCTTGAGCGGAGTCTCTGATTGCTTATGAATAGATGGTGTCACGATTGAAGGTCCATATCACCGTGCATTTTCTAGCCCATGTCAGTGCATGAATTTGCCAATGCAGACCACCTTATACTTGTCCACAAGTATGTCTCGTTTATTTTTATTCCTATTTTTTGTGACATGGATATCTCAACAATGCATAGACCATGTTTCATCAAATGTTCATCATGTATAGGTATATATGTGAACATGTTACAGGAACATTTTCAAGGTCATTACGTAATCGTGACGTCATGCACGAGCAATTTAATGGAAATCTATTATATCATGTAGCTCTAAAACCGTTCATCTCTGTGTAATGAAATTTGGCATGTATATAATTAATGACAAGACAATTAATTTCAATGAAAAAAAACGCGCGCGTACGCGTACGTTAGTGCATTAACGCGCGCGTAAAATAAAAAAATGCTCCAAATCAACTAGAAATTGTTTTGCATATGTTTGAGGCCATTTCTAGCATTTTTCAAATTTCCGCGCGTACGCGCGCGCGCGCGCGTTTTTCCGTGCGTTTAGCAAACGCAACGTCGGAAAACCATTTTTTTACTTGATTCATGTTTCTGACACTGCAAACAACACATCCTGAAATTTTGAGCCATTTCCATGCAATAATAAGGTCGTGCTGGTGCGTCAAAGTTCAAAGTCCGCGCGTGCGTCAATACGTTTTTGTGTGCAAATATTGCAAAAAACATGACCACCTTCAATCGGCCATAGCTCCTCAGAATGGCTGGTGACCCCCAATTTTTTTTTCATATTTTGAAAGAGTGGGAACTGTAGATGCTATTTCATGTATCATTTGATCGTTAAATACATCGTAACGTCATCATATTGCCATATGAATCGAAAAAATAAATTTTCATGTATGACGTCATAAATTTTTTTACCCGTTCTTGCGTATCTCAGTAATCTTTGGTCAATTTTGTTCCAAATTTCAGTATGTGATAGGTGAGACATTGCTCTATGAGAAATTACCCCTAATATTTCAATAGGATTCCGTCTTCATGGTATAAATTTGATTATAGACATTAATGTCAAAATCGATCGTATGTACGTGTTATGTCAATGGAAGGGGTATTTATTAAATGACATGACGATCTTCTAGGAGCTGTATCTCGCTTATGTTCAATTCTGTTACTCTGAAATTTTAGTATGTTGTAGCTGAGTCTACTAGCTTTCGGGGACGTCATCTTTATTTTTTAATCAGATGTCGCGATCATGGCGAAATTTCATCTTGAATGTCAATTTCTTAATCTGCTGGGCATTACGTGTTAAGTGAATGGGAAGATGTGTGGCTCAATTGGTAAGGCGCCGCGTTTTAAGATCTCGAGGCCCCCGGTTCGATTCCTGGAGTGGGTAGGGTAAATTTTTGCATTCCTTTTACAATGCTTTTTTTGCCATCTTCTTCTGTTCTTTCCCTCACTTTGTCATTCTCTTTGAGATTTTCTCTCCCATTCGTTTTCTCTCGCCCCTTTATCTTACGTGGCTATTAATTACATGTTAGCACAATATACATGTAACCATTTAGGCATGTCTCTGAAATGTACGTTAGTAGACATTGTAGGTGCGCTCTGAGCTTTCTTAAGCGGAGTCTCTGATTGCTTATGAATAGATGGTGTCACGATTGAAGGTCTATAGTTCACCGTGCATTTTCTAGCCCGTGTCTGTGCATGAATTTGCCAATGCAGACCACCTTATACTTGTCCACAAGTATGTCTCGTTTATTCCTATTTCTTGATATCAAGAATTCGATACCTTGATATCAAGAATTACCATTGCGTAACTACACAAAACCATTCCATGATCAAGAATTAGAATTCTTGACATCATGAAATGGCTTTGTGTAGTTAGGCAATGGTTATTCTTGATATCAAAAAATGAATTCTTGATATCAAGAAATAGAAATAAATGTTAAAACGGCTTGCCACACGAGCGACAAACGAATGGAGTAGTGTTTGTTTGAAAGAGACAGGCATATAGAAAGGAGGGAAGGAGGGATATGAGAACGAGAGGGGGAGGAAGAACGGGAGAAAGAACAAGTAGGTTAGGAGAAAAGACATCGAGAAAGTGAGAGATGGACATAAGAAAAATAATAAGAATAATAATAATAAGAAGAAGGGAGATAGAGAGGGAGAGAGAGGGAGAGAGAGGGAGAGAGGGGTGTGAGGTTGGGGGAGAGGGGGATAAGAAGAAATGGAGGGAGGGATAGAAATGATGAGGGAGAGAAAGACAAAAAGAGAAATTTTGTGACAGGAAGGGGATTAAAATAGGGACACGCGAAAGAAAACGAGGAAGACTCACCGTTGCAGAAGACGATCTTGTTGGTACGCCTTCCGCACCAGCAGGTCATGCCGTAGCTCTGGCACTCTGTTCAGGTAAAAAAGAGGAAAATAAAGAGAAAATCCTAACCACAAACCTCCATATCATCATTATCACCAACACACGACTTATGCAATGATTTCATCTCAGGTTTACGATTTGACTTCGATTGGTTGTTCCTCTGCCTTGCGTGATGTTGTCTTGGTTGTTTGCGAACATGTTCAATATTTAAATCATTCAGAAACTTTACACAAAGAGAAATGAAATATTTATCACGGATGCAGATCATGCATCTTTAAGAGCTACTGAATTCATATTACTTTATAAGTAAATCGCAACTCCATTGTAAACTCATTTTGCGTTAGAACTTTATTCTTCACCAACTAATGAACCACGATTCGTGGTAAGATTCCGAAATATCGATGCAAGTATGTCACGGTATGTTGACTTTATATTGACACATATAAACAGGGCTCGAGGTTCAATACTCACGCTTGTACTTCTTCATGTTCTTTCCCAGTCCCCTCTTCTCGCTCAGGAAGTAGTCCATGGTGTCGGAGTCCCTCTTGATCATCTCGAGCTCAGAGAGAGTCTCGGTGTCGAGCTCGTACTCAGCCATGGCGGCGACGACGAGGACGGCGGCGAGGAGGAAGAACAGAGCCTTGGCCATTGTGGTTGAGGTCGACGTTGTTTGGGCTGCTCTGCGAAGAAACACAATAACATGACCATGATGACTACGAATAATCAAGAAGATGAATCATGCATACTGTGGTGGAGACTAGTGACTAGCGAGCGTGTATAGGAACCCAATGTCTATTGAAGAGGCTTTACATTGGTTTGTCCCCCTATGAACTCTTTGACTACCAGCCGAACTAGTGTTCTATGCGTTAGATGTGTTAGATGGCTGCTACGAAAATGTAATATAGCGCATGAAGAGTTAATTTTATGATGCGTCAACACATTACGGTGTTTACTCGTAACAAGGCAAATTGAAATCGTATCTCACTATACTACATATAAAGTAATACAGGTCATACTCGTTATTGCTATAGTTTGATGTGAATCACACTGACTGGGAAACAAAAAGGAAGCATAATTCCGAAGGATCGGATGCTCCTCTAAGAACCAGCTACGAAAAAGCACGTATACATCCTATTAACTTGATCTTTCGACTTTGCTACTTGGAGGCGAGTTGTAAGGTTGGTTTTGCACACGTTCTCTCAGATCGTGTACACCCCTATAGTCCCTAAAATTCAAGCAAGAACTTGTCTGGCTATCAGATTTAAAAAAAAAAAATCCAGGGTGAATTCTTATGGGTTAAAATGGCACTTGTGTACCCTACAAAACCAAGACATGCAGAAATTGTAACACGCCTTCTTACAAGAGGTATGAGAAATCAAAGTAAGCTGGTGAATGTGTGGTTGACATCGAGTATCGTCCCTGCTTATATAGGAAATGTTTGCTCATTCTGCTTTTAATTACTGTAAGCGACGTCATAATGGAGAAAGTTAAACGCCGCAATTGGGGTTTACGGCAGATGGTCTAACTGGGTTGCGCCGTTAACACGTGGTTAATAAAGTCCTAAAACCGACATCCTTACACCGCTTCGTCTTCTCTTTAATGTCTCCTTTTGCATTCCTCTCCAGGTGGTGGGCTCTATTGGTTTAATGACAGCGGGGTCATCTTCCTTCCGTTCTGCCCCCACCTCCAGTGACCTCGCCCCCTCTAATAGCTTATAGCGCCCTCATAGTCACGCTTCTCACTCATCAGGGAGATCGCTGTTAACTCAGTGGGCGCCGCTGTTGACGTATCGCACCAGTATTATGTACACAAACCCATCGGAGCATTTTGTCTGGGTGGGGAGGGGGGGGGGGGGGGTAATGTGCTGGGAGGGTGGATTGGAGTTTGTTTTTTGACGTTCAAAACAAACATCGTTGCGCAGACAGAGGGAGCACAGAAGAGAGAGAGAGAGAGAGAGAGAGAGAGAGAGAGAGAGAGAGGCGGAGATATGGATAGAGTGAGGGAAAGTTAGAAAATGAGAAAGTGAGCAAGGGATATATAAAAAGCAGAAAGGGAAAAAGAAGGGGAAAGAGAGAGGGAAAGGGAGATAGAGAGAGAGAGAGAGAGAGAGAGAGAGAGAGAGAGGGAAAAAGGGAGAGAGAAACAAAAAAAAATAAACAAAGGTAAAGAAAATTAGAGAGCGAGAAGGATCAAGAGTAAAAGATACACAAAAAGAAAGATATTTGTATAAAAAGAGACATAGAGATAGAGATAGACAGACAGACCTTGATTAGTACCCACTTCAAAAGACCGGAAGAGTGAAACAAAAGGGGAGGCACACAATATCTTCCACTTCGCACTTCGTCTCTCACATCCATTCCCCCTTCTCCTCTTACTTTTCTTTCTTCCTTTCTCTTTCTCTCATATTATCAGCATCCATTTCTCTCTTTCCCTCCCTCACCGTCTGCATCTTGTAGGCCTATGCCCTTCCACTTTAAATATGTTAAAACAATACTGTACATTACTAGTAGCTTTCCCGATAATAAATATCCATGTTGAACTCGAAAAAGGTCGATGGCTAATTGGAGACGTGGTTGGTGTGACGGGAACAAACCGGAAAAGAGGTGGCAGCAAAGTCACGACCTTTTGATCATCTTGATTGAATTACAGCCCCCTAAGGAGAGGAGGAAAGTGTCTCGAAAGTTAAAAAGCCATGTTTTCTTTATTATCAAAGGTGCAACCCAGTTAGACCATCTGCTGTATGCTTTAATTACCGAGTTTACCTTTTTCATTATGACGTCACATGCGATGTAATGAGGGGTGTGACACCGCAGGTGATGGCGTGGTTCTGAGACAGCGGTGTAGAATCAACAACCATTTAGTATATAAGCCGGGATGCTACCCCATGCTCCTCACACCTCGCCTGAAGACATCGATCTCCCGCATCTTCCTTGTAAGAAGCACTGTCACATGTTTTCAGCACGTCTTGAGAGTTCATAGCTTGCATTATCGAGTATAAAATCAGTTGAGAAGGGCTTGGTTCTAACGAAATTGTATTCCACTCAAGTGAATTTTACCCTTATCATATTTACAAAACTTGGAAAAACTTTAAACGGAAACTAGAGCATATTTGGCTAAGTACCGTCGTCCAACAGAAACACAGTGAGCGCGTCATCTCCCCTCACTTTTTTTTTCAGGATAAACAGTTTAAATTTCAACACAAAGAACACTTTTGTGAGAGAAGATTCACTTTTCGTTATTGTTTAAGGCTTGAAAATCAAATTGCTGGTAGTAAGTGTATTGGCGATATGGTTATGGATATGTATAATATTTGGTCTAGAGTGAAGATTTGGAGTTGAAATAGTTTAAGAAATTGAACGAGAACGGGGCGTACTGTTATGTCATATGACCGTATTTTTCTCCTTTTTCATGTGTGTAGATCAGACTAGACAACGTCGACCTCAAACAACAAAATGGCCAAGGCTCTGTTCTTCGTCCTCGCCGCCGTCCTTATCGTCGCCGCCATGGCCGAGTACCAGTTCGATGAGGAGACCATGGCCGAGCTCGACATGATCAAGAGGGACGCTGACAGCATGGAGTACTTCATGACCGAGAAGAGGGGTCTGGGAAAGAACATGAAGAAGTACAAGCGTGAGTATTGAACTCAGAGTCCTATTTATCAGTGTCAGCATATAGTCAACATATTGGATTGCGTCAATGTATCAGACCCATTTCTTAACAAGAATACCACGCTTTTCTGCTTCGCTAATAGATCGTGGTTCATAAGTCGGTGAAGAATAAAGTTCTAACGCAAATTGCAATGCAGTACAATGTAGATTGAATCTGATGGAAAAGTAGTATCATGAATGCATTAGCTCTATGATAAGATGCATGATCTTAAAAAAATCATTTCTCTTCGTATAATTCAGATACGAGAAATGGTTTTGGGTGATTTTGATTTTGAAACTCTCCGCATACAATCAAGAAAATGTCACGCAAGGCAGAGAAACAACTGCAAGAAGTCAAATCGTTAACCACATACAAAGTGTTTTTTTTATCCATTTCTTTCGTTGAATTGAACATGAGCATATATTGTGTAATTTAAATTTGATTGTGAATCGGGCTAACGCTCCACGTAAAGGCGATGATGCAGCGTCAACATTGAACCCATATTTGAAATCTGCGTGCCTTAGTTCTAAGCTTAGTGAGTGAATAATATACCATGTTATTTTGAATATGAATTTTATTTGATACTTGATGTATTCAAAATATGTTATGGGAAAGATTCACATCCGTACATGAGCTAACGTTATGAATTGCTAAAAATTTGGTGTTGTACGTTTGTACAAAATTAAATCATTATGTTGTGTGTTGGTGATCATGGTGATATGGAGGTTTGTGGTTAGGTTTTTCTTCTTATTTTCCTCGTTTTTTACCTGAACAGAGTGCCAGAGCTACGGCATGACCTGCTGGTGCGGAAGGCGTACCAACAAGATCGTCTTCTGCAACGGTGAGTCTTTCTCCACTTTTGACCTTGAGTTTGTTATACAACTCATGATCATAATCTCGCTATCTCTTCCTGCTCATAGTGTTTGTTCACTACATAATTATGTGTACCTTTGTGTCTACTATTACCCATTTGACGTTCATTTTTTTTTTTTTTACAAAACGCATGATCATCACAACAGTATTTGCTTTTCTTTTAAAAACATTATCTTAGTTGAACAAATTACCGCTAAACGTGCCACCATGTCTCTCTATGGTTCAGTAACATGCACATTCCATTTACGTTAGCATGACGTTTTAGCTATTAACTCTTTAGGCGTCATTGAGGCATTTTCGCTCAAGCAATGCACGCAAATCACATAGGGCCGGCTTTAGTCAGACACCCAAAGGGTCAACACGATTTCGCTCAAAGTCAGTTTCAAGCGTTGATACCTGTATTGTAAAGGAAATTCATCTCTTTTATTTCCATTTTCGGTGTTTTTTACAGATTCTTTTCTCTTCACCCCTCCTGCTCTCTACCTCCCCATTTGTTCTCTTCCCCCTCTATCTCTCTCCCTCTCTCTTCATTTCTCTCTCTTCCTCTCTCTTTCTCTCTCTTTCTCTCTCTCTCTCTCTTTCTCTCTCCCTCTCCTTCCACTCTCCTTCTATTTCTCTGCCGCTCTCTCCCGGTCGTTCTTCACGCCCCCAACATCTCTTTATTTGGCGCTATTCATCATTTGGAGCTCTTTATGGATGTCAATCATTATTTTCACTTTGTTCACTATACGCAAATAATGTGTGCCTTTGTTTCTACCATTCCTCATGTGACTTTTTGTTTCTTATACAAACTCTTGATCATCACAATAATATTAGCTATTTTGAACATGAACTTAGTATGACTTGCAAAATTTGCCACAATGACGCACTATGCAACAGTAAAACGTATATTCTATTAACATGTTTAGGAAAAGGACCGTGCTCACTCAGATTCCGATCCTATTATTGGGAGGGAAGTTCTTTCTTACTATGGGTTTTACAGATTTTCTTTCACCTCAATCGGGCTATCCTGTCTTGTATGTCATACGTTTATTAATACCCTATTCACGGCGGTATAGATCATAAACCAATTTGCTGCATGTCACCTCAGGTTGACATGTGAGCAAAGATGTTTAACCCTTCCCTTGTCAGACAAACTGCTGCTCTATGGGAGTAATGTGCATTACTGGTGAGACAATACACTCACGGTATACATGGTATATAAAGAGTTAAGAGTGTCATCACCGAGGTCTGGTTTACTCGCTAACAAGGAGGGCGGATAAAAGTGAGGCGCGCTTCCAAAGGGGCAGTGTTGTGGCGCCAACCGTAACGTTGGCTGTGTAGATCACACGGCGGCGCCATCTGTTAACAGAGTCGGTCCGCGCCTTATTAATTTCTTCTCTGTTTCTTGTGCCTTCTCCTACAGGAGCCGGAACTGGTGACAGCATCTAAACACCTCTCCCCTCCCGTCGCTGATGCCCAACCCCACCCCTGCCAACGAAATGGAACCTTCAGACATGTGGCCAGTGACGTCACCTGATCTGGCCCATGGATTCAGGTGTAATTAGTTTGTAGAAAATTGTGCAAAAATACTCGAGTGAAATAAACGTATTTTGAACGTAAAATTGAAGCTGTGTCTTCTGGTATCCATTACATTGTGTTCCCTTATGCTTTGTTGTGGTTTTGTTGAGGGAAATGGTTTGATACAACAGTGTGCCGACTCTCGGATTTGTGTGTGAGTACGTGTTTGCGTGTATTGCGTGATCGAGTATTGAGAGAGAGAGAGAGAGAGAGAGAGAGAGAGAGAGAGAGAGAGAGAGTGTGTATGTATGTGTGTTAGCACAAGAGAAAGAGTAATCATAGGGTGAGGGGGGGGGTAAAGATGATAGGGGGAACGTAGAACACATCACGAGAGAGAGCGAGAGAGAGAGAGAGAGAGAGAGAGAGAGAGAGAGAGAGCGAGAGAGAGAGAGAGAGAGAGCGTCGTATGAAAGAAATCGAACAGTACATTAACCCGACACACTGAGGATAAAATGGATTATCCTTTCATACACACAGACTCTCTTTCTATCTTCTTCTCCGTCTCGCTCTCTTTCACTCATTCCTACACTCCAGCTTAAGCCCCCTCATCCATCTGTTCTTCATTGCTCATTCTTAAACGCACACCTACATCTCAAACGAGTTCAAAGTTATTTGGCGATCACTTTGGCGATCAATCTCGTTTAAATCATATCATCACAATCGTTAGCAATATACTGCAATAATTGGACCGGAATCTAAATTGAGAACCATCCAGTAAGGTGTGCCACAAGACTCCACATCCTGGCCTCTTTTCTTACTCTTTTTTAAATGATCGTACCCCAATGCGACGACCTTGGAGTCACAGTGCCCTTAGCTATAATAAAGTTTTTATCACGAAGAGCCAATTACCAACACGAAGTGAAATATTCAACCACAAAAAGGGGGAAAAGGCATTTACTGCCTTTCGTGTACCGGGGAAGGGATTGTAGCCAATGGTAAACATGCCGTATCCAAGTTTTAAATCTCTAGTACTGTGCAATACATTTAATTGAGCATCGGATCAAGAATTGAAGCTGAAGCTGTCATCAAAATAATGTTACCATTGCACTGCAATAACATATTAATGTATTGCTGTTATTTTTCAACACACGCATATACAATATTCTTCAAGTAATTACAGAACGTTAAGCGATACCGTTCGCACGTACTTAACTTATGGCGGTGTGCGTTTTGGTCAAAATCGTCATGGAAGATTCCATTCTAGGTCGGGGTATCACCGACGCTGGTGAAGGAGAGGGGCTTGGGTAGCTGATCCGGTGTCGCCTCCTGTGGAAGTGTACACGATATTGAGTGGCAGTCTAATACCATACCATGATATAAGAGGTTAAAAGATTAGTTTGTTTGAATCTGAACAAATTCACTTTGGAAAGGAAGATTAAAAAATATATTTAACTTTGAACCGCCATTGACAGATTGAGGAGTTTCTTAACATGCTTAATCGAACGTGTGTTTATTGAGAACAATTCCTGCGCACAGTATCTATATATAGCATTTTGCATTCAACCGAAACAGTTTGAAACTACTTTGTGTGATACCCCCAATATTTGGCAGTTAACAATACTTCTTTTAGAGATGCTTCGACCATGATTGATAAAGGGCTACAAGGTATGTCAAGAACAAAAGAGGGACGTACATTTTAAATTCAATTAAAGATTTGTTGTTCTTTAAGTCTTTTTGTGTGTTCACTCGTGAACTCATGTGCGCCGCATTAGTGTGCTTTCTTTTTCGACGACGGTGCACTGAGCGACGGTAACTAAACTATTTCCGTACCGTCGGGCATACGAAGTGTCCGTCCTGCGAATAACTCGTTTCGTTTTTTAGGACGGCAACAACGAACTGGCAGCCGGAGCATGAGCATGATGCACCGGTAGCCGAAGAAGGCCTAGGCCGGCCAAAACCGTAGAACAGCACGGTGAACAAGCCACATGTAAACATTTTTAAAAACTGTCTTTATTAAAAGGACCATAATAAATCTTATTTCATCTAACATGACATACCGGTATGGGCAATCATTTGTTTGTCCTACATTATAATATCATCACATATTCAAATAGAAACTTAAGGAAGGTATAACTCAGTATTGGTCAGAAATCTTCGTGCGGCAAACTTTGTGTGATAATTCTTTCATACAACAAATAGGCTTGATACGTTGTCGTTTTCGGGGCGACGGTAAAACACCCCCAAAACCGTAGCTCTGCTTTGGACGACGGACGAACCCAGGAGATTTGAGCATGCGCAGATGGATCCATTCTGGTTTTTACCGTCGCGCAGTGCACCGTCGTCGAAAATGAAAGCACGTTATTGTTTTGGAGGGCAGAGATATCACACAATCCCGACAGGGGTGCGTTATAAATCAGGCGCTAGTTGTGCACTGGAATGTTTAGAAGGAAAATGTTGTTTAACAAAGTGGTGAACAATTTATTTGACTTTCTATTCATATTTGTTCGACCTACTAACTTTTAATATGTGTCTAATGCAATAAAGAGTCAACATTGGGTCATGTTGTTATAAATGTGTTCATCATATCCTCCCCTACAAAACTCTTTTCAATGTCTTTTAAAAGTAGATTTGATGGTGGAAAGCCTTTATTATTACCTCAGTCACTTAGATCATATTACCAGCTTTCTAAGCTTACCAAATGCAATATGCTTTTAGGGTGAGATAACAAGGGAGGGGAGATCAAGTAGTCAAATCCTGAGTGGACTCCATTATGTTCAATGAAGTAACAATCTGCCCCAACATCCTCCTACCAACTCTGTTAACCTCTATGAATGGGTCGTAATTCGCCCCCGAACTTGCTGAATGAGCTATTGATTTTATGTACTCTTTTTATATCATAAACAATAAACATATTTTAGCTTGCGTGCCATGGTTACGTGTTGAATCGTGAGTATGCTAAAATAGGAATGTAATTCGCCACCGCTTCTTTTCAGGATATGAACAATGAACCTGTTTTAGCTTTAAAAAGCGGCCGCTTCAGCGGTTCAAAAGGTCTTGGTTTTAGCGTTCTTTCTTCCTGTTAGTGATTCCAGTTTCGAGAAGCAATTTGTGTAAGGTATTTATTATTTTATCTCCAGATCGGGGATAATACCCTAAAGTTTGGCAAGAATGTGGGAGAAGGCAAGTGTCATTACAAATGAATGGATGAAGTCCAAAGAATGTCCACAAGTAGTATGTTTGTTTCCTCCGTGAAGTACAATCTGTTATTGTGTTTTTGCTACATAGATATAGTTTTGCGAGTTGAAAGGGTACAATGAAGGGTGGAAAAGAATATTGGTATAAAGATAAATTCAACGTGAGATCGAGGACGCAGAAGGACAGATAAAACAGAGAGATACAGGAAGGTACATGTAGTGAAATACATGAAGAGAAAGATTGGCACTGCTCAACAGACTTAGGAAATATACGGGAGTGTAGAGAAAAGTACCTGAAAGAGTGAAAGAGACAATTGAAAGATTAGACATGTAAACAAGGATATAAATAGGAATAAAAGAAGGAGCTGAAGTTTTAATCTAGACCCCTAGAACCCAGGATTGTCATGCTATGGTTCAAGATGAAACGAAAAGTGCAAGAAAATGTCAAATTTTCTCTCAAAAGAGAAAAATGTAACAAGGACCTGGTAGCGACATGGTTATGGTAAAACGCGTGTGGGTGCGTGCTGTGCGAACAATAACTTATTCACCATGTTCACAATCGGCTAAACTGCGAATGTGTAATGGACACGTGACTGTTTGTGCTAAAATGCGAAGTACCCGCCATGTGCGAAGCGGCGAACGAAACGCACAAGGAGAACAGTTTTTTTATGATGATTTTATTGTTAATTTTTAAAAAGGAAAAAAAATCTTTTCTTTCCCCCTTTTTTGTAAAAAATTTATGTATTGTTGGAAGAAAAATATTTGCCTTGTTACTAATTTGAACAATTACCTTGGGTTTTTTTTTAGAAGAAAATCAAAGTTTGTTTAAGCATTTTCCCTTTTTCCTTTGTATAGATGGTATTGTCAAAACTAGATGAAAAATGAAAAGAACAGCAAAAATTGCATTCTAGGTAGCAAGGAATTATGTGTGGCTGACAAGATAAAAAAAATCGTGGTTTTTGTTTTGTGAATAATGCTGACATTTGAAGACTTATCAACAACAGAAAAGATCGAGAAAATTCTTTTCTTAAAAGAACAAAAGCAAATCTCCTGCTGGTTTACAAAGAATTGACTGTCATTGATAACAAAACACATTCTCCGTTATTACTATTATATATTTTTTGTATGGGTGTTGTTGAATGTAAATATACCCAGAAATATCATTTCCACCTTTCTTTGTGTGCTATGATCTGATTAATTGAAAAATAGATGGCAGGATAGTTTGAATGGAAAATATTTCAAGTACCTGATTGGTTGAACATTTAAAAACAACTGTTTTTAATGGTTGACTGATGAGTGGAAGATGATTTGTGTTGTCGAAACAAAACGAAAAATAAGCTGGGATGCAGGAAAATATGCACGCTTCATTAATTATTCATGAAGGTTTTACAAAACTTTTTCATGCTTATAGATGTTGACATCTGATAAACAACGACACTGATACCGATAGGATACATATAAACAGTGAAGAATTCAGCACACAGTTGTTTGTATTTGCTGATGGTCAATTCGTGCTATTCCATAAAACTGCAAAAAATGCAGTTCTAAAGGATTCCCACAAAACCCACAACCCCAAACAAACACTGATTATGAAAAATCATTTGTTTGAATCACGTAAATATAGGTATTTTATCATAAATGAAAAAAAAAATAACTATTGCGCTCATTGTTCTGAACTCCTTACACGTCTATCATCAGATAATAATACAGTATTCGACATGGAAATATCAATGTATGTTAATACCGTGAAAGGGAAATCGATGACAACAACACAAGCTTTGAAGTTGTGCATTTGCGTACAGCATGCTCGTTATACATTTACCAATGAACATGATGAACAGTTAAAGGAATCTCGACGTACTTGCCTACCCATGTACTTGCAGCTCTGTCAGAGCGCCCCACCGCCACGGAAGCCCAGAGCGACTACGGCTTCGCACGTTTGACGTAAACACATCATTCATCTCTTGGCCATGATCAAAACACATTGACAACAAAGTATTATCAATAAATTTGAAGTCGAATTTGTAGGAATATTCTATTTAGTGGTGGCTGGATGCATGGAGAAAAGCGAAATACGGAGACCGCTACCATCCCTCCTTTAAAAATCTACTGCGGACAAATGTTTTGACATTGAACGCAGCGATTTTTTTTTCGACAGCAGGGCCGACGGTTAATGATTCAGAGACTAATTGCCAAAATATTGCTTGCTTGAGGTAGGTTGCTGGACGACACTGAATAGTCTTGCTTCCAAGAAATATCTTTAACCCACTCCACTGATTGCGATGGTCGGTTGTGGTTTGATAATACCATGAACTTCAGCGTGAGATCAGTCTATTACTTA
This sequence comes from Arbacia lixula, assembly GCA_963669155.1. Lineage (NCBI taxonomy): Eukaryota > Metazoa > Echinodermata > Echinoidea > Arbacioida > Arbaciidae > Arbacia > Arbacia lixula. Next base: position 11,057,242 of record OZ022580.1, read on the forward strand.
GGAGGGCATATTCCGTATGTTTGGAAACAAGCTTATCACAACATGATTGCAAAGCTTGGCTGCAACAACTACTAGTGCCTTGCCCTTGACCTTCTTAATTAGATCGGTGATCACTTCCACATCCCTGATTAAATCGGGCGGATGCCCACATGTTGTTCGTAAACACAACCTTATGATTCCATTACTTTCACTCCTTCCACCTTTAATAGAGCCTCCCCTAACACTCCTGGATGCCCCCACGCCCATGACGCTAGAGACTATCAGTCTCTAAAGAAGTGCTTTGAAGCGATTCCGAAGTTCCGTATTGGACGTCTTGGAAGACAACTCAAATCTTCAATCAACATGGGACCATCTGCAGCATACTGTCAAGCTTCATTGCATTGACACAAATAAAACAATCGAAGATTATGTCGAATATGATAACCACATGACACGGCAAGGTTTGAAAGTCAAACTGATGATTATTCGTCACGCGCTATTAGGATTCCTGGTTTCGCTTCCTTTCCCGTTTCTTTCCCGTCAAACTTTTACACTTTCTTACCAGTCATGTAAAACCGGCGTTCCATATTTTTATTTCAAAGGAAATCAATTTTGTTCATAATCATGACCAGGATTTAAGTTATTTTCTTGTTAGGGCGTTGCTATGTGTAATGTTGTTTCGGCGGTCAAATAAATAATAACAATAGGACTATCAATATAACTATTTAGTTTTAGACATGACTACCAGTAGTGGAATTTAAAGGTTTGCATTCAGTACTAAATACTTTTTATTAGCAATAAGAGACCTCATTCCTCTCTCTATAGTTATTGATTTCTTTTTAATAGCTCCACTGTACACCATACAGAGTTAACCCTTAAGATGATCGTTTGACATTGTTCAATCAAATCTATCACACTTCACATCTCACATTATGAGGAAAAAGCGGTTAGGGATAACACCGTGTTTAACCTGTCCAATGAACGCCTTTCCAATACGTCATACTAGAGCTTAAACATATGATACCAATTTCACTGGGAAGTGGAGCGAGGGCGGGAGCTTGCCCCCCTGCCGCTGGTTTTGACTCCTCACTCTCATTGGACGCGATATAGCATGACGTAACTTATTGGTGAGATATCGAAGTCATCAAGCTAACACCAATGGTCATGGTGCGGCAGCTTGCTTACAAACAGATGTCAAAAGTGTGAAAAGGTCATGTAACATTGTTGAATAAAACATTTGGATTGCAAAAGAAAGTGCTTTGGCACATATCCGCCCATCTGTCGTATTTAGGTCGTTTAATTGATGAGGTACTTAGTCGATCATTCAGAAAGAGAGAGAGAGAGAGAGAGAGAGAGGGAGAGAGAGAGAGAGAGAGAGAGAGATGGAGATAGAAAGGAGTGAAAGAAAAATGAACCCATCTCATTTTTCTATAAATACCGGAGCATGAGAGTGATCTCCACACCAGCCATCGGACAACTCACACTGTCTTCACCTTCTGCAATGTAAGTTGCCATTTCGATTTTCCCGCTTGCATTGTTTCGTACTGATTTGATAAGAAACATCTAAGGTGGTTTTAGAGCTAACTACATTGATTTGCCTAGTATTTAAAAATGTTCATGAATTGTCAACCGTATTTAAAAATAGTGAGAACGTGGTACTTTAAATGCTTCATAGTCACCAATCAGAATAGCGGATTGTGGCAATAGGTCTACTGTTTAACCTCCTCAGTATATAAGTATGTTATATATATTATGAAGCAGCGAAACATACAACACAAAACTCATAAAACTGTTTTTTTAAGAAAACCGATGTGATGTCTTGTAAAAAACGACTGGGATTAACATGTACCACAAAGCTTTTCAATTTGTTGTCTGTCACATAGCACTGGAAGTATATACGGTACGTGTTCACTTGCATATTCTTTTTCCCCACACAACAGATAAACCACAAACCTCAACAAAACCAAAATGGCCAAGGCTCTGTTCTTCGTGCTCGCCGCCGTCCTCATCGTCGCCGTCATGGCCGACTACGGATTCGATGACGAGACCGCTGCCGAGCTCGAGATGATCAAGAGGGACTCTGAGACGCTCGAGTACTTCATGACCGAGAAGAGGGGACTGGGAAAGAACATGAAGAAGTACAAGCGTGAGTATCGACAACTTAATAATGCTCTCATACGTGAAGGTATGAGGGTATACGTGAGCGTATGCTATGAAGGTACAGCCTTTTGTAGTCTCTTTTCCAGACTGTTCGACATTTTTCTAGTCCAAAACCTACAGTAAACACGCCAAACGTGGCTATAGCATAATCAGATATAATGCAGATATTAACCGACTCGAAGAGTTGTGCGACGGACAGGGACAAGATCAGAACCAAACTTGTGAAAATTGACCAGAATATCTTGAATATAAATTTATAGTTTCGATCATAAATGCCATGCACACTGGAAGCCAGGCCAATCATCATGCATCTTAAATGCATATTGTAATGTTTAAGTATGCTGGAGTGATTCAAATATGAGTTAACGGTGCTTCGAAATCACGTATAGAGTCGATACAGTACACCACCTTCGTTGTACCCTTTTCATATGATATACCACTAATACATAACGGCCTGTATTCTGAAGAGAGGTTTAACGCAAACAATGTACTAAACCAGTACTAAGGTAGTCAACTCTTAATAATTCTGACCATTATCCATAATTACATATGCAAACAGAGATTGATTCCAACCTGTGAAATTATGCTGGCAGCCGTAAGGTGTAAGAAATGAAATTAAATGACATTTTTGTCAGGGACTGAACGTTTTAATAACAACATAGACATGGTAAATATGAGAGATTTGACGTATATCAGTGCACAAATGGCGGATAATGTATTCATGACGTTACTTGTTTTTACTGTGTTTGATTGTCCTTAACCATTTGAGTGCCACGTGTACCCTTTTCACTAGTAACACATACAAATCCCAATAGATCAGCAGTTTATCTGTCATACAATGTGTTAAACGTTACACACAAGTAAATTAAGTACAACGACTGCAAATCACAGTGTAGCTGTAGAACATGTATCATTCTCCAAAACAGGAAAACAAAACAAAAAGAAATCACTATTTATGTAGGAGTCAAATATGAATGACGGTCTGCATATTTACCCCTTTCTTTCTTCATAACTCATATTTTTTATGTATGTATTTTTCTTTTCCTCTCAGAGTGCCAGAACTACAACATGCAGTGCTGGTGCGGACGACGAAGTGGAAAGATCGTCTTCTGCAACGGTAAGTGGTCAGAATTGTATATTCATTTGTATATACTTATTTTTGTAATGTGCCACATGTTACCTCATCTGTAAGAATACACACAAATTCCATTATTATTATTATTATTACTTATTACTTATATAGCGCTTTTCCCATAAGGCCCAAAGCGCTTACAATGAACTAAATAGAATTACATAATCTGAAACAACGCACTACAAAAGAGATGGGTTTTTACTGCCTTTCTGAAAATTGATAGTAATGGAGACTGTCTAATTGTAAGTGGCAAATCATTCCAGTGTTTTGAAGCTGACACAATGAAAGTTCTATCGCCGGCTAATGTACGAGTTTTGAGGTACATTTACATGGCATAGACAAGTAATATAACTGCATATTCAAAATCCTCCCTTACATTTTTTCCCCGCTCGCGACTCAAAATCCCAACAGTTTACCAATAGTCCGTCGCAATATACTATCCGCCTACGTACCGCCTTTGCATATGCTGAGTGGTAATACATACTTGTACAATATATAGAAACATAATTCTTGGCACGTAAACTGCTAAAGGCACATTCCTACACACGCATCCATTTACATTTTCACTGATGAGCTAGTAGTGTTGTCATATAGTGCTTATAATGTGAGATACGAGGACTATAAACTTTGAATTTGGAATCATTTCTACATGTACAAAATGTATATGAAATTACGTTTTACATGTTTGTACTTAAATATATCGGAAAAGAGGAAATATTGTAGTAGGAGTCCGAACAATTTTGTAATGCAATATGATGTGGAACAATATGTGAAATAGCATATATTAGTGAAGCAATATATCTGATGAAATATTTATGGATGCATTGCCAATATTACACCGTAACTGCGCATGCATCTAGGACGCATATCGTACCTCCAAAACGCCTTGAAAAAAATGCAGGAGGGAAATGAAAGGATTCCCTTCCAATGAAGTGTATAGTTTATGACTGCCTTGCTCGAATATAAATATGCTGATTTCTTTTCGTTCCTTCAGGAGCCGGAACCGGAGACGACATCTAAACGCTTCACTCTGAACGCAACAACCCTATCCAAAGCAATCGACGTGGAACTGTCCGACTACCTTTAGTTCTTGTGGACGTCTAGTACGATCAGAATATTAGCTCCTAACTTCAATTGTATTTCTTGCCGTTTGTATCTATACGTTGGAATAACTAGACTGCTATTGGGCTAGCATTATTTTAACATGTATAGCTCTTGCCACGATTAAAGTTATTTTCAAACTTACCTTGGGATCTTTTTTGCCTGATTTCTTTCTGCGTCGATTGACCGCGTAGAACTTTACATTCATGACAATGTTGTTGGTATTGTGGATGTTTCAGCATGATTGGGTATGCAAGAAAGTGCGAATTCAGGAGGATTGACACAAAGAGAGAGAGAGAGAGAGACAGAGATACAGAGACAGACAGAGAGAGAGAGAGAGAGAGAGAGAGAGAGAGAAGGGGAGAGAGAAGAGAGGGATAAAGAAGAAAAGAGTGAGAAAATGAAAACAGTCTACCAAAGTCTCTGCCCCCTCCCATCACATGTGAGTAGTTCCACCCTTCTACGAGACTATTACAACACTTTTAATGATAGTTCACTCCTTACTAGTAGGTATGTGCATTATTGACGCATATACATACATAATAGATGCACATGTATGCGTCTGTTAAGTTATCGTATCGATGCACAGATGTATGTAAATAAATTTAGGTTGTATCTGTACCACTGAAATACATGTATATATCGCAGATTTAATGTATAGTCATTGCTGTACATTGTATATGGTATTGTATTCACAAACATACATGTATCTGATAAAGGCTGCATACGCCAAAAAGGAGACCAAAAAAAAAATACATTACAAGTACATACACCTGGATATAGATATACATAGACATTCCCATATATTTCTCGCTCTAACCAAGCGCACACAACTCTCATTCTATTCCTCTTTTATTTCTCCATCTCTGTCAGTATCATTCTCTACCTTCTAGTTCAATCACAGACGCACGCCCATTTTAAAGACATAACTATGGCGCCATCAAACGCACACACACACGCACACATACACCCCTTCTCTCTCTGTCTCTCTCTCACACACAAACACGCGCGCATACATATACACAAACACACATTGCGAACATTGACATGGGAAGAGATGGAGAGAAGAAGACGCGAAAGAAATATTCTGAATTTAATGATTTTTAGTTGATTGGCACATGCAGACACATGTCACGCATAACTTCACAAAAGAGTCCCAACAAATCATTTATATTTCAAGTATGCATTTCTTTAATATCCATCATTTTGTCGTGCCACATCACAGCCAATCATGTATTACTGATTTATCATATTGACGTAATGGGAAATCAAATTCATATATCACAATTCCACTTGCATTAACGGTAGATGGAAGCTTTCAACTGCTTTGGATAGTGGAGGTGAGGCCACTACCTGGATCAGCAGGGGCGCGGGTAGGGTCCGGGCAGGGTGCGGGCAGGGTGCGGGCAGGGTGCGGTCAGGGTGCGGGGAGGGTGCGTAAACAGTCCAGTTTACATAGTGCTGCCGTCTCCAGCTCCTACATACGCACGGAGAGAAAAAAAATATTAAGAAATGGTAAAAATCATGAAACAGATAACCTAATAAGATATCTCATGGACACAGATACAAATAAAAAGATGAACATAAATATGATGTACAAATATGATTATAATGCATCTTCCATATCACGCTAAATGATAATACCGCCCACAATGCACCGCGCAGAGCATGTGTGCAGCCATACCCGCTTCCTGTTCGGTACATAATATACTACACCGGAATTCTCCCTATCGCATATAGCTCTCCGAATCTGAACATGTGTGGCGCTCTATTTTTTTTGAACCTTTAATTCTTGGGATATGAGCTTCCGGTCCACGAACTTTCGGCAATCCCATACAATAGGGGACCATTTTATCCAACTAACTTTATGAATTTTAACCCTAACCCTAACCCTGACCTTTACATTAAGAATAAAACCTTATTCTAAACCTAACCCTGACCCTAACCATAACCCTACACAAAATGTTCGCTGCTTAATTCATAAAAAGTGATTTTTAGGTCACTTTCCGCCGACGACAAACTCTTACCGAAAGTATATATACTGTACGTCCCAAGAGCAATCGATCAGATATCGGTATCGCGAAGTGATATCGCTTGATATCGGCTATATGCGATAGGCAGATTTGGATATGACATCAAATATGCGCTGCGCGGTGCACTGTGGGAAGAAATTGTCCTGATATGCGGTATGGAGTATCGAATAAAGTAGCAGAAATTGTAAATACATCATTATCAAACTTACCGCTGCAGAAGACAATCTTGTTGCTTCGTCGTCCGCACCAGCAGTTCGCCAGATTGTTGCATTCTGCAAACGACAAATGCCACAATCGTTATTCAATCCTTATGTGTAGATCATACTCCCATCAAAAGAGGGTGAACGCAGAACAAGCTTGATTAACTCATTTGCAGTTTATTTGTCGAACGGACAGAGTGAGACATTCTTAGCATGCTTAGTGAGGTCTACATTTAAAAATAGCTTTTACTGGTCGTTTCGAAGAGGTTGGCTCTTCTTCGTAAAGGAGAGTTCCTCGTCCTTTCTCTTATCTCTCTCCGATGGGTTCTTTGCGATTTAATCTTAGAATCTATTTTGAAATACTAGTTCATACTGATGTATCCCGCGACCACTTCTATTTTATTTAGGAAAACTACTCGGGCTTCAGTACTCACGCTTGTACTTCTTCATGCTCCTTCCCAGCCCCCTCTTCTCCGAGATGTAATACTCGATCATCTCAGCGTCTCTCTTGATCATCTCGAGCTCGGCCTCGGTCTCGGGGTCCATTTCGAAGTCGGCCACGACGGCGACGACCAGGAGGGCAGCGAGGAGGCAGAAAAGAGCCTTAGCCATTTTGGATTGAGTGAGGTGGTTTGGTTTGAAGCTGTGAAATTAAGAAATAAACCCAACTGTATACAGCAATCTTAAGACATATCAGTTGGCTCAAGACCAAGATACTTGGCGAGCAATTACTATTGACTGTGGTGACGTAATTAAAAACTTCTTGTTATGACATACGAAACAATTTTTTTTAAATGTCTTAACAAATACTAATAAGAATATAGGACAACTTTCAGAAACACCATATTGTAAGTTAAGTTTTAATGATTTCCGTATCGTGTCTTACGTCAACCGCACAGTAGCTGTTTCATGAAACCAATTGTGAAATTGACTTCTTGTACATAAGTAAAGATTTAACCATAGTACCGAATAAGCATGTATCGTGAGCACGAGCAAAGGCTTTGATATGCCTCAAAATGTATATTCAGTTATGACGGTAATAATAAAAGTCCATTATTATATAGCGCAATCTCAGTGCGCATAAAAGAGAAAAAGAGAAAGAAGTAGAACCATATTCAAGCAAAGATAAAGTGATTGAAACTACAATTTACTAACAAACAAAAATGACTTCAATTTGGCAGTATACCATGTAATACATATCTTGCGTCAGTATCCCACGTATATTTTTCATTTTAAAGTAATTTGTGGTAGTACTTCGCCAGCGACGAGGAATCTTTTATGAAGATTGAAAATACCAAGCAACACCATTACGTAACATCTATACTAGCTTCCATCAATGTTCTACGAAATGTAGAATTCTATAAAAAAAAAACACCCTATAATATAATTAAAGTTAAACAATCGTTTTAAAAATTATGCCTGAAATTATTTTGTTGCAAAAGCAGTCATTGTAGACACCTCAACGGAACCTATTGGACATGTTGGAATTGTGATGACTTCCTCGACCTAAAACACTTGTAAGTACGATGGAAAGCAGAACAAATAATCAAAAAGAAACACTGATCATTTTTAGAATCTTCTCTAACTTTGTGTCATATGAAACTTTGCGACTTAAAGATAGAAATGATAAACGTAAGAAAAGGAAGAGGACTGCCAAATGTCATATGGAAAACTCCAAAAGACTAAGAAAGAAGTCCAGTCACCAGAAGTTGTGGTTTCTAAAGGAACCTGACGTTGTCAGAAGTGAACAGTATCCTGTCAGATTCGTGACTGCCTCTTGGCAGTGGATTGAGGTTCGATTCCCAATATGATTTTCCTTTCTCGGTCTATTTCCCTTCAAAATTCGTCGGTGGTTTTATCTACATTTGGAGCTTCAATACAACAGAAACAATTCAAGAAATAATAGACTTACCAAACAGAAGATGTGATCAGTCGAAAGCTGCTGGTGCTGTGTGATTGTCAAGGAATTCCACCCGTATTTATAGCCGAGCAGATCTCTGACTTTTGATTGAAATAAATCATCCGAATTTTTCTTTATCTCTCATTGCGATGTTTAGTGCCATAATTGAATTTTAACTATATTAATGGATTTGACAGATGGTAGCACTACGCAGCTCCGCAGGATGAAAATATTAAAGCTAATCCACCTGAATCCCGTGTCACGTGCCAAACCATCCAGGACTTGACGGGAATTTTTTTCTATAAGTATGATTTTATTCCGTCTTAATTTAGCGTATCAGTATTAAATGACATGCTTGAAGTCCTTCTCATTTCTTTCTCCCCGCCACCACAAATTACAAAGACCATGGTTTCGACCATTGACTTTCCACCGCCACCGTTTCGAATATACTGTCGAAATATGAAGACGGGGATGTAACGGTATGACCCCAGAAAGGTAAAGGTCAACACACAAGCATTTCACGTGACAATTTTAATTACGCAGTTTCAATCATTGAGCTGAACTTGAGTTCGACTAGTTCTGCTTAAGAGACCGTATCTTAATATCTTTTTTGTTTGGTACTCATAATTTACACCCCAGCCTCTGAAGGCTAGTTATGCCATCTGTCTAGATTCATCAATGATCGTGATTGGTCAAGATGATTGGCACAAATGAAATATATATTCATGATGGATGTTTTTCGTTTTGATTCAGTGAGTTTTCGGGGATTTTCTGTCTGGAGCTTCGCCCACGAGGAGCTCTTGCCGCAAACAAGACGAAACATACCGAAATGGAAAATGACTGTCTTTCGGATTCAAGGACCACGCGTGACCATGGCATGCAATAGTTTATTCCAAAGAGCAAGGAGGAAGAGTTTGTTCTTAGCCTTGTTCTCAGACATACATTCCATGGACCCTCCTCAGTAACACAGTGACCTCACGCTGGATTCGTTCGATACATTCGGGTTATTATCAAACCACAAGCAACCAGAGGAATTGCTGGAATGCGTTTACGATAACGTCTTGAAGGAAGACATATTAATTGTCGTCGCCAGGCGAACAATCCCGATAATTTGCTTTGAAATGATATTCGTCATTCCGGCTATTGATCATTTTCAGAGCCAAAATATTTGTCCGGAGTATGTTTGACATAATCTGATGGTTTTTATTTGCAATCATGACGGGGATAGCTACCGACGGGACAAATACATCCACGGATTGGAGGGTTAATCGAATTGATATGTTAGTTATGTGTCACAAACGGTCTTTCATCAAACCATCTTCGTCAAAAAGTGAACGATATATTTACGTCAAAGATGTCCAGAGGAAGTCGGTCTGGAGTTCTGTGACTGCGATGGTGCGTTCTGATGGAGCTGCGAGAACAGGAGTACGCAGGTATGTCGATAGTAATTTTACAGTAAATCTGTAAATGTTTTTTGATACTAAATTGGCCAATTCACAACGTCTAAATGCCACCACAGACGATATGATTTTGCCCCGATTATGCGCGCGTCAGGGGCTATGACTAGAAGGGTGACAGTGTCTTCCAATGACCGAGGGGTGCTTCATCAAGAAGTTCTTAAAGACAGCCCGTCACTTTTTCAGATCATCACAAAATCATCGAAATATTGGCAAAACATATTGAGAAGTATTATCAAGTTGTATATTCATAATTTGAAGTGTAAAATTCAAATAATGCACGTAAACAACGTCTGATTAATAGTCTTTCCCTCAGGCTCTTAGCAGTTTGTGTTGAAATATCTGCTTTATTGATAAATCTGTTTATCAAATTATAAAACGCATTATGAAAAAAATGTTCTATAGAAGGAATCATCGCCAAAGTTTGGTAATTACTCATAAAATTAGGATTTCACACATGCATTATAACCACTGTAACAAAGACTAATACTTTTTTCGTAGTACGAAAAAAGTCGGTTTGAAATTTAACGGCTGAAATTATTACATATACAGAAAGCTTCAACATGCTATATTCTTAGAAATGGTCTAGAATCAAACTTTCTTCAATTTACGATCGTGATAGACGATTTCAAATTTTAAGCTTGCAAAAGGGACGGACAATCTTTAAGCTAAGAACGACTTTACGCACGGCCGGTTACCCGTTCATGTGCTTAATCCGATACCCACATTTGTTCCTGTTTTAAAAAAGGTGGGAATTAATTTCCAACAATCCTAATCAAAATTGACAAATAATACGTGTTTAGATACTTGTTAACAACAAGAAGTTGGATTGATTAAGATCAGATTTCAACTGCAGCTGATGGAAATCAAAGTCACCGAGAATCTGATTTAGCACAAGAAAGGGTCACCAGTCGTATGAAGTCGTTCTTAGCTTAAGAACAGCTTGGTGAAACACCCCCGGATCTTGCAATTCAATCAGTCACTGAACCGTACAACTGATGTGATTGTGTCAACTCTGGTGGCCTTGATCGGTTGCTGAAAAAAATCGATATTCCTTGAATGGGACTTACACATATTGATACTTACTTGTCGAATACTATATTGCTTTATCCATGGTCAGACCAGTGCCGTAAGGAAAGGTTCACTGAAATACACGTCTCTCGCCATCAGCCGAAACCTGCAAGAAAGATTGGTCTATTCTGACTATGATTGTACATTTGTATCTCTGAGATGTAATATAACATGACTAAATTAACTTTTAGATCGCGTTGTTTATTCATGTCATCACTCAATTGAGTATGCATTGAAAATGCTGCTTCCATTCAAAAAGAGTATACCGCTCTGTATTTTGCCTTGCAATATAACATTAATCGTAATACAACATAAAGCGCGATTCAATCATTATTTCAGATGTATGCTCCCCACAAAACGATTGATATATTTCAGATGTATGCTCCCCACAAAACGATTGATATATTCCCGGATGTACGAATGTGAAAAAGGAAACAATGAACTGAGAGAGAGAGAAGAATTGTGTATGCGTATCATTGTATATATATTTTTTTTAAATTTATGTCTGGGTGCCCTTTATGCAGTATGTTGCGATTCTTTAAAGAAACATTTCTATATACTGCCCTACTTCAGAAATAAAGTTATTATTTTGCAACAAGTGACAATAATAATGTTCTCTAAATTCCCTTAAAAAGGGAATGAGTTTATAACAATTCTTTTTAAAATTAGTTTCATGAGATTTCTTTTAAAGAATGCATTTTGATATAAAACGAGTTATCCATGATTTCTTTGGATCAGTTTAACATCTCGTTTTCGTGGCACATCATTACAGCATATTTTAATGTCTCTTGATGTAATCGTTCATGTGTTTATATACTACGTCTGCTTTGTCACACAAAAAAGATCATGTGAAATAAAACATTTACCATACAGAGAAACACATGATTTCCTAACACTCCAAATATTATTTTGCAGCTTTTACTTACCATTACAGGAAGGGTGTAACACGGTAAGAGAATTGAGAAGAAAGATGTAAAAGAAAACGAAGAGAAGAAAGAGAGACAGAGAAGAAGATATTAGAGGGGACAGGATAAAGATAAAGCTAAAGAAATAAAAATGAAGAACTGCCACAAAGTACTAAATCACCACATTCCTAACACAAACAACAACGATAACATGTCCACTTGTACGTACCCCTCTGTAAACGACGAGGATGGCTTGGTGGCAGCAGTTCTGTGATATATAACTAACATGTCAAGTACACTAGATTTAAGCTCCAATCCGTGTAAATACCCATTTCGTCGATGGCAAGCGCTATCTTGACTGCAAATCTAAACACAAATGCTAACACCAACCTCCTAATGTATCTCAAATGTACTGCAGACAGATATTTTGAGACGTAACGTAGCGGAAATGTTCAAAAGCAGGACTGACGGATAACGATATCAAAGCTTATTGCTATGATCACGTACGCTGCCAGACGGCAATAAACAGCCTTGCTTCCAGACGTTAGGTTATGCCTATTCCACCAATCCCTCTGGTTGGGTTTGGTTTTGTAATGACCTCAACGTGTGGATAGAGCACTAGCGTGTGCTCACTCTGTTACCATGGTTACTGAGGGTTTATCTGGCAACAGGGCTGACAAAAAAATCGTCCTCCTTGCTCTGTGGAATAACATATCGCATGTCATGGTCAGTAGTAATCCTTGAATCCAAGGTCAGCTGTTTCAATGTTGGTATGCTTTGTCTTGTTTGCGGCCAGAGCTCCACATGGGAGAAAGTCCAGACAGAAAAGCCCCGACAGCTCACTGATACAAAACGAAATAACAATTATTATGAATATAATATCATGAACATAGTTTACATTAATGTTGTGCCAACCATCTCCGCCAATCACTACCAGGTGTCCGCATTTATAAATGGCATTATTAGCCCTTAGAAGCTGGGACTTTATTTGTTAGTATTGTATAAAAAGAACGACATGGTACGGTCTCTCAAGCAGAACGAGCCGAACTCAAGTTCAGCTTCGTAATTTAAAAATGTTCATTAAATGCTCACAATAAAAGCATTTGTTTTGACCGTTATTACCCTTTCCATGTACTTTGTCACATCACCGTCTTCCTAATTTTACACGCAATCTTTTCGGCGGGGTGCCGGCATGAAGTTATCGAATGGAACCTCGGTCTTTGAATTCCGTGGTAGCGTTACGAGCAAGAAGAAATAAGAATGAATTCAAGCATATCGCTCAATACTGATAGAACAACGACACAAGAGAAGAATTCCGCCAAGTCCCGTATGCTTCGGCACGTGACACCGGATACAGACGGATTAACACTATTATCTTCTTCATGCGTTGTGCTACCATCTGCCACATTCATGACTTAAGTTTTAATCCAGGTATGGCTCTAAACACTCTAAAAAAAGAGACAAAGACGAAATAAAGGATCATTTATTTTAATTAAAAATCAGAAATCTGCTCGGCTATAAATACGGGTGGGATTCCTTGACAATCACACAACACCAGCAGCCCACAACTGATTACATCCTTCCTTTGGTAAGTCCATTATTTCTGAGATCGCTTAGGTTGTACTATAGCTCTCAATTGTTGATATCATCAACTGATCAAAATGAGAGTGAAATAGGCAGAGAAAAGAATGCCAGACTGGGATTGGAACCCCTGGTCCACTGCTGAGGGGTAGTGGCGTGACCACCAGGATACCGCTGGCTGCTGCCAATATCAGGTGCCTTAGGAACCTACAACTGTTGGTGACAGGATTTCCCACTTAATTAAGAAGTGTTTACCCTTTGTTAAATATGTTGGTAATAAATGTTGACCAAGAATCCTCTTCCTTTTCTTTCTTGATACCATTTCTGATCTTAAATCAGTGAACGATTAATTCATGGCCTGTAGAATGCTATATACAGTTGGGCTTATTTATCTTCTTCCTTATATTCCCAGCTTAATATTAAACCACCTCAATCCAACATGGCCAAGGCTCTCTTCTGTCTCCTCGCCGCCCTCCTCGTTGTCGCCGCCGTGGCCGACTACGGGATGGACGACGAGACCGAGGCTGAGCTCGAGATGATCAAGAGGGACGCAGAGATGATCGAGTATTACATCTCGGAGAAGAGGGGACTGGGAAAGAACATGAAGAAGTACAAGCGTGAGTATCGAACCCCGAGCCTTAAGATCATCCATATTTACCAGTGTCACCTTCTTGTCACTGTCATCCCTGATTGAAATAGATATTGATATGATACATGCACAATACAAATTACAAAGATTTATTGTATATTCTATGATCCATACCGAATTACAAATGTGACAGAGCCTACAAAAAAGTGATGTTTAGGTGGGTTGTTGTCTTTCTGTTACAAAATCAGGAATGATCCCTGCTTCGTGTAGCACTGATTAGACATTAAGTTTGAGGATTTACAAATGCAGATTGAGAAAATGTATTAACATTTATGAGCCGCAACATTGATCCTGATCATTCCGGTAGTATTCGTCAAATGTTCATGAAAGGAAAGTGATCACATGACACATCAGTAAAAACTAATGTTTCAAAATAGCAATCGGGTTAATTCTGAAGAACTAATCAATGAGAGGAAAGAAAAAGAAAGAAGAACTCTCTTTACGAAGAACAGTTAATCTCTTCGAAACGAGGAAAAAGCTGTTTTCAGAGGTAGACCTGCGCTAAGAATACTTCGTTCTGTTCTTTGTACAAATAAATCGTATTAAGTTGTTCTGCATTCATTCTACAGTATGCATGTTGGTATATTGATTGCAGCATGATATGCATAAGGGCTGGATAACGATTGTGTCATTTATCTTTCTTAGAATGCGATGGAGTAAAGCACTGCTGGTGCGGACGACGAAGCAACAAGGTTGTCTTCTGCAGCGGTAAGTTTGATATTGGCGCATTTACAATATCTGTTACTCTATTCAATACTCCATATATATTTCGCATACAAGGAAAAATCTTCCCACAATGCACAGCGAATGTTTGCTGTCATATCCAGTTCCGGTCTAGTGTATTTTGTATGAGGCATGGCACGGGTATGATTATTCCTTTCGTGCGGTGTGGAGAATTAGGGTTCTGTCTGTGTACTTTTTGATCATGTATGTGGATATGTATACTATTTGCTTATTAAATAATGACATTAATGTCATTCGCCCGAAGAGGCCAATAGACCGGTTTACTAATGTAATCAAATTTATGGATGTTTCTTCCCTAGGGGCCTCGTCACGAGTTATTCCATTAACATGTACCTAACAATGGTATTTCAGTACTTGGAATCCACTTTTCATACATTAGTTGTTGCTATGTCGGGGCAAACATCGGGCAAGCTTTCCGGTTGTCAGGGGCAACCTATGTTGAAGGGGTATGCATAAAATTTGAATATGTTAGTAAACCGGTCTATTGGTAATTGGCGAAACGTCGCATCAGTGACTTAAATTTTAGTTTGTGTATTGAATTTCTTATAATGACATCAAAGGTAAAGGATGTTCTACTATGCAATGATTAAAAAGGGGGAAAATAATATTTTTTTTGCATAATTTCCATATTTATACCGTATATTTTAAAGATATCTATTATGCATATTTTTAGTCAGGTACATTTGCATTTACATGATAACAAGTTGTAGCTCGTGTATACATCACGACGTATAAGCATAAAAACAGTTTGATCAATTTGTTTGGGGTATGTAATACAGACATTCATGCTTACACTATCTGCATAAACACTGCTAACGGGTTTGTCTTCTGACGACGGTATTGTGACCGGCAAATTATAACTGGTATATATAAATAAATCCCCACCCCAATATACACATAACCATACCTTAACAATTGTGGCAAGAATGCGCCATTGATATCTGATGTCTTATAAGGATATCTGTTTCATCTCTTCCTATTCTTTATTTTCCTTGTCTCCGTGCGTATGTAGGAGCCGGAGACGGCAGCACTATGTAAGCTGGCCTGTTTACGCACCCTCCCCGCACCCTGCCCGGACCCTGCCCGCACCCTATCTGCACCCCTGCTGATCCAGGAGTTGGCCACGCCTCCACTATCCAAAGCAGTTGCAAGCTTCCATCTACCGTTAATGCAGATGACATAGTTGCAACATGTATTTGAATTTGCTTTAAATCTGTTATATTTGATTGACTTCAATGAAGCACGACATAATGATGGATATTAAATAATTGCATAATAAAAAAAAAACAACAACAAATGATTAGTTGGATTTTGTTATGAATTTAGAAATCAGAAATAAGGTGTGATTGAGGTGATGTAAGATGCCTGAGGTTAGCAAGACGGATTGTTTGCGGCAATTAACTAAAAAGGACTATTTGGTACTAGTTGACAAAAAGTAGGAGATTTTTGGCAGTACAGACATGACTTTATTGGTGAACATGGTAAATACATACAAACATACATAAACAAACACACACACACACACACACACACACACACACACACACACACACACACACACACACACACACACACACACACACACACACACACACACACACACACACACATATATATATATAAATATATATATATATGCACATACATACAATAACGTAACAGATTAACACCAGTGCATCTATATATAATCCGTGACGCGAAATACATCTTCCTATGTTTGATGCCAAGAGTGGGAGAGTGAAAGACGCAAACAGAGGAGAAAGGTTATGTATATTTAAAGAACGAGTGAAAGAGAGAGAGAGAGAGAGAGAGAGAGAGAGAGAGAGAGAAAGAGAGAGAGAGAGAGAGAGAGACAGAGACAGACAGAGAGAGAGAGAAAGAGAATAGTAACGTAACAGGAAGGAGAGAGAATAATATTATGTGATGGTGGTGTGTTTATTTTCTACTTTCTATTCCTACCAGCTATTTTTTGTATCTCTCTCTCTCTCTCTTCTACCCTCTCCCCCTTTCTCTCCCCCCTCTCTCTCTCCTCTCTCTCTCTCTCTCTCTCTCTCTGTCTCCCTCTCTCTCTCCCCCTCTCTCTCTTTCTCTCTCCCTCTCTCTCCCTCTCTCTCCCCCTCTCTTCACGCTCTTTTTCGTCTTATCCATCTGCAACAAAATTGTCTCGTCTCTGTGCTCCTCCTCATTTTAATTATCCTTTTTTTTCGATCTCTGTCCCTTTCTTTAATTTAACTTGGGAATTTGCGCAATCCCAAACCATATATGGGTAATTCCAAATATTTGGTTTAAGTCGTGAAACATGAGTAACCAAAGCTTATTTATTTTATATTCTTTAATAGTTGCAGAAATTGTGTAAATAGTTATTTAGGAAGCAAACAGTCCACCTTTCCATGACACGCAGTCATATCCTCAGCACAGAAACTTCTTTTTCAATCAAATAAAGACGCTTTGGTTACTCATGTTACATGACTTTAACCAAGCCTGTGGAATTGCCCATATTAACCCTCACATCCTCATCATGCATACATGTATAAACAACTATATCCGTAATGTTTGTATTCCAGGGAAACAAGACAAATATATCATGGAGTTCAAAATTGAGATTAAAGATGAATCTTTATTTCCTTCAATTCAACAAATTGAAACGGGTTTGCTTTAAAAGTATCATTTTTTGGCATCATTTACACGTATCACTTTTCGTCTTCATTTTGGAGACCAAACAACGTCTCATTTGGTCATCCATGTAAGACTATGCGTAGGGGTGCTACACTTTAACATGTTTAATATGCAAGCGGGTCTGCGCACAATCCAACGTCGTTCCGGTCGATCCTCAGTCCACAAGTCGAACGTCATGAGTGACGTGATTTAAATACCATTTCCGTTGCCAGCTCCTGCGAGTAATACAGTGAGGTGTAAAACAAGTATTTTTTAGTTCTTTTTAAACGATCTTTAAGCATGTCTTGTCATAACACATTGCATATATTCTTACAGAAGGCATAGGAAATCAATTAAGACAATCAGACATGTACTACTCAAGGAATCCGGGTTCGGCTCCGGCCGGGTGCGTACATTCTTCGATAAGGTGTTAACCTCATGTATGTTTCGCTCAAGACAGGAGAAGTAAATGGGTACCTTACTTGAATATGTATTCCTGATCTCTTAGACCCTAGTCACACTAGAGGCGGAATAAGTCAGAATGCCGTCGGAATGACAATTCTTGGCACATTCCTGGATATTGTGGATTCTAAAAATTCTGACTGCATTCTGAGTGCATTCCAAATATTTGGGTCCATTCTTGTGTCCGGCCCGAATGCTCAAATTCAAAGTGCAGTCCAACAGCACTCTGACTGCATTCCAAATATTCTGACGACATTTCAACAACATTCGAAACATTCCGATCGCATTCATGGGAAAATCGAATCGCATAAAAGCACGGCTAGCTGTTACTGCAACGTCAGTCAGCATTGAGGAGTCACTGAGGATCATTGAGGTCATGCCGCCAAGAAAGAATGCATTTTTACATATTTAGACCAATTAAAAATTCCGTTCCGAATGTGGCTTGAATTTTGAATTATTTTTCATTCCGGCTGGTTCTGCTTAATTCCTGCTGATTCAGAATAAATGTGACGGGGGATTTAAGAATAGCTTTTAACGGTGAATACAGCAATTTAGCTGAATCCACGGCAATGATCAACCCCTTTAAATGGTATCGAACAGAAGAAAGAAAAAAAAAACCGCTGTAGAAAAACACATTGCCTTTGCCTTCCAACTTTTCACTGAAGACGGTCGGATTTTGCCGGGATTCTGCAGTCATTTAATGATCTACGACTGAATGCGATGTCACCCTCTTGCACAAGTGCAAATCAATTCCCAGTTCTATCCACTTTGAATGACGTTCTTGAAGTATGTAAGTTTCTTACATTTCCCTGTTTTTCTTTTTTGTGAAATTGTATTTATTTTGAGCTGCAAAGTGGCTACCCAGTTTTAAACCCCTGATGAGTCATCGTTGCATTCATGCACACGTAGCACACACCAACCCTAACACATTGCATACATGGAGCTGCGAGTTGTCTAGCTCTCAAAGGGTTAACTTGCTCTACTCACCACTGCAGAACACCACCTTGTTGGATCGCCTGCTGCACCAGCAGTCCTGGCTCGCTGATCCGCAGTCTGTGGCAAGCAAACACGGAAGGGGTAAATCCCTCAACGGTCATCATCTTTCACTATTTGCCTTTGATTCCGGCTAAGATCTTTCAAATTATTTTACCCTATATTTCCGCTCTTTAATTTTGAAAGCAAAACTTTCCAAGGAATCCTCGAAATATTTCCGAAACATACATGTAGGATTATATAAACCAAGTGAATTCATGATTCGTTTTATGAAATGATCAAAATGTACATGTTTGTCTGCAATTTGTATTGAGAGCATGTGGTCACGTTGTAGACTCGTACCGAAATGATAATTTTGAGCGTATCGCGGCATCCGGCGAACTTAAATGTACATGAAAGTCTTAGCTCCATACATGGTGTTAGATTCAAAGTTCGATACTCACACTTGTACTTCCTCATGCTCTTTCCCCTCTTCTCCGCGAGCCAGAAGTCCTGCATCTCGGGATCCCTCTTCAGGAACTCGATATCGCCTTCGAAGTCCTCCTCCTCGTATCCGAAGTCGGCCATGGCGGCGACGATGAGTAGGGCGGCGAGCACAAAGAAAAGAGCCTTGGCCATGTTGTGTGGTTTGGTGCGGATTGACTGTGGTGCGTAGGCAGTGAGGTGGAGAGAGAGGCAGACAGACAGAGAGAGAGAGAGAGAGAGAGAGAGAGAGAGAGAGAGGGGGGAGGGGAGAGAGAGAGAGAGAGAGAGAGAGAGATGGAGGAGTGGGAGGAACAGAGATAAACAGAGAGATGATAAAATATTGAATCTAGTCATAAACATGATACACTTTAACGCGAAATTACTGTTTAAGATATTCACAGAAACTCCGTCACATTACATCGTATTTTTTACTAAAAAATGTCGATTAAGCCTAATTGATTACATTTAGGATAACAGAGATAAAGAGAGAGAGAGAGAGAGAGAGAGAGAGAGAGAGAGAGAGAGAGCGAGGGAGAGAGAAAGAGAGAGAGGAAAAAAACAACAAAGGGGAGAGAGAGTTGCAAACACAAAGATACAGATACATGTATAGAGGGAGAGGGTTTTGAGTAGCAAGAGAGGAGACCGAGAGGAAGATTAGAGTCAGAAAAATAGCCAGAGAGCAGAGAGAGCAAAGAACTGTTTCACTAGGAAACTCGACGATGGAGTCAAAACTTACCTTTGAAATTGAGAAGTGATGAACGTCTTTGCCGTCTGGGTTGAATCTGATACCCCACTGCTGAAATTTGCTTCCTTTTATAGCGAAAATGATCTCTCCTTTTTATAAAAAAAAATACATCTCCATCTTGAACATATTCATACACATTCAGTCCAAACAATAGATAACAGGTGGGATCTAGTGTCACCTTGACTCACTTGTTACGGATTTTGACATGAAATGCCCGTGAAGATGATGAGTCGAACACGCTATGTATTTCCTTTCCCTTATTCAGAACCCATAAATTTGACCATCACTGTTGCCATGACTACATTGCGGTTGGGTGATTTCGATAATTAATTTCTGCGACTGCATATTTCACAATGCGTGTCAGTGGACAGGTATCGTACACATGTCGACAGATTGGATAACTCATTGTTTTTATGTGTTCTGTTTTATACTTTGTTCCTTCACCTTGCCCTCGGTGTCCCACTTTTGACGTTTCATTTGAATAATTCTTCTCGTTTATCCGATACCTGTCAGTCACGTCCATGGACGATGTGAAATGCACTTTCACTTTACTTGTTACAAGCGCCAGACTCACGTCAGTAGCATTGCGAGTAATCGTTATCATGGTTATAGCCGTAATCTTCATCACCATAATCAACATCACCATCATTACCATCATCATCATCATCATCATCATCATCATCACCATCATCATCTTCACCATCATCATCATCATCATCATCATCATCATCATCAACAACTTTTCCGTCTTCGCACTATCTTTTTATTTTCCCTTTTTGTCCACACTCTACCTTACACAGCGCAAGCAACTGACGTGGAAAAATAATGTTAAACAAAATGGAGTCCTTTGGTTTTGTGAAAGAATGACCCAGGGTGGTTCGATATGTTGTCAACATCTCCATACCGTAAACCATGAGATTGCTCCTTTTAACATCATTTGAAGTAAGTTTTTTGTCTTATGAACAACCAGAAAAGGATTTCATTAAGGTCCTGAGACATGCAAGGATCATTGATTAAACGTTTACAGAGATCATACACGTCGTCAAACAGAAATATGACAACAAAATAAAACAGTATCATTAGTATGAGTGGTGTCTGCGTTTATTAAACCAACAAAGCAAAATAAAGTTATTTTTAACATCTGCGTGAGAAAAATAAAAAGAGTCTGAAAACTAACCATTTTATGGGTCTGCTCCAACATCAATTCAACTTAATTTAATTCAAATCAATTGTGGTCAAGTCATTAAACTATGTTGAATAAAAAACGAAATACTTAGAAAATTGTTGAAATCAGTTTATGAGTTCAAAAAATAAGAAGCCAAACAGTTACTTAGTAAATTGCTCTAATAAGATAAGATTGAATAATATTGAAAAATGTAAGACAGGACAAAATCATGAATGTGTACAAATCACTGTCCTTAAACACAATGTATTCAAAAATCATTTGTTGCAGAAATGGTTAGCAGTATGATTTCAACAAATCTTATAATAACAACGAAGATAGTCGTGAATGTCTGTGAGCAATAAGATTTCGATCACATACATAAAAAATTGTATAATAAGACATCAATTTCGAAGTACTCCAGGATAATTGAATAAACTAACGGGCAAATGAAGAACGGACATAATCATAACCATCATGACATCTGATGGAAAACAAACTAAAATTAACTTAATGTGTTTTGGTTTTCGGTATTTTGAAATGAAGTATACTGGAAAATCCATGCTAACATAAGAAACTGACTTTCTAGCCATGAATGTAGAATAAAAAAGTTCGAAGTGCGATAGATAGATGAATAGAACACGGTAGCGTCCCTCTCATTGCAGACAGCAAGAAGTGTCGGATGAGACAATTGGCTCATCAAGGCGCACGGTTTACATGCCATCCCCATTTCCATTTCCTATAGAGAGAAGGGTGAAAAGCACGTGATATATTCGTTATGATGTTATCGTTACACATTCATGTTCTGACAAGAGTCTAGTAATTTGGACAGAACGATAAAATGTCGTCGCGATTGGCCAAACGGAACGGAAATACTATAAACACTATAGTGTATATACTATATACACAACATCTCCAATGTGGTGTGAGCGTGGATAATTACGAGTGTAATTAAACTGGGACGAGTTTTTCCCGGTATGTTGCTCTATTCCCGCCCCCCCTCTCTCTCTCTCTCTCCCTCTCCCCCCTCTCTCTTTCGCTTACCTCTTGGCTTTAGGTATCCGTCCCTCACGTCATTCTTCTTGTTTTCCTTTTAATCCTACCTCGTACCCTCTGTCATACTCTTCCTTTCGCTCCACTCTTTATCCCCCTTCACCTTTGTCATCGCTACCTCCCTCTCTCCCTCCCCCCCCCCCCACCGCCCCCTCTATCTCTCACTCTCCCCTATCTCTTTTCTCTTTCTCAGTTGCTATCTTCAAACTCTGCTTACCCCAGTCTCTCTCTCTCTCTCTCTCTCTCTCTCTCTCTCTCTCTCTCTCTCTCTCTCTCTTCCTCTCTCTTTCTCTCTCTCTCTCTCCCCCCCTCTCTCTCTCTCTCTCTCTGTCTCTCAAGGTCTACTTTCCTCGTCTACCGTACATGATATCGATCTGGGCCGTCTCCTTAATCTAACGCGACATGATGTATCAAGGTAGATGATCTCAATGCCTTGACATTGATCTTGAAGTCCGTATAACTATAGTTTATCTTCACTTCCAACATATTTCTCGTCAATACCATGACAGATTCTTGCGTATGGGGCTGGGCGGTTGAATGTATAGATTATATCCAGCTAATGTTTATACGCTCAGCCTGATTCTGCGATGAGCATTAACGGTGACATGATCAGGTCCCCGTTGCATAAAAAATTACCATCAGTGGTAACTCTGTAATCAATGGAAGCTACCATAGTAACATTGCGCAAGAGCCAATTAAATTCAAGGTTTTCATAGAAGTTGCCATCGATAGCAAGGGTACCATCAGTGATAGGCTCTATGCAACAGGGCCCTGCACGTGACATTGTATATTCTTGTAGTCGTTTTGTTCCCACCACATTCATAGCAATTCTTACCCGTTTAACTCCGCGATTAGCTTATACTTTTTCCTGTTTTGGTTCTTGATTGGGCTGATTTGCTTTGATTGGTTAGATTGTGGATTTATGCTCACTTACCGTTGCAGAAGACGACACGACGAGTCCTCCTGTTGCACCAACAATCCTGAGAGAATTGAGGGCAGACTACGAGGAGAGAAAGAGCGATAGTGAAAGTGAAAGAGATGGAAAAGAGATGGTGAGGGAGATGGTGAGAGGGGGGGGGGGGCTTGACATAGGACGAAAGAGAGAGAGAGAGAGAGACAGTCAGACAGACATACAGACAGAGACAGACAGATAGATAGAGACAGAGATAGAAATAGGAAGAACGAAGAGTTGATATAGGCAGATGGGAGGACGAGAAAGAAGAAAATAGTGAATAGGGATGAGGTGAAAGAAGAATGGAATAAAAAAAAAGTAAAGGAAAGATTGTGAGAGGGGGTAAAGAATAATAGGAGAGGGAGAGAGAGAGAGATGGAAATAATGAAATAACTTTTCTCTCTCAATTTCGGTAAGATAAAAATTAAGCTAGTTCGGAATTGCGGTCATGACACATTTCTGCACAATACATTGGATTACAATTGCGACATTTGTTTTTATTATCATTATTATGATATGATGTTATAGGAATATGTGAAGGAAACACGAGTAATATGATAATGATGATTGTGATCATATCCGTTGATCTGCCCGATATAATATATCGAGCATGCATTCGTTTATACAATGGACATGATGGACATGGACTACTCTGCACTCCATGTATTCCGTGTCACTATTCTAATCATAAACCACATGGATATGCTTTGGCTGCAAAGAAAGTGGATGCTGATGCATTATGGGGGAAGTTTGGGTATAATTTGAGCATGTGACGTCATAGGGAGGGCTAGCCAGTTGATTGCCACATTTAGGGTTTGAATTCCTCTGGATTGATGTCTTTTTTTTTTACACTCAACATGAGAATATACAAAAACATATGATGCATGACAGATACACGTTATATACGCCTAGGTCCGTATGAAGCAGCAGCGTTAAAGAGAGGATGTCAAATTTGCAAAAATCATGAAACTCGGCGGGAATCAGCAGTAGACCCTATCAACAGAAACGTGTATGAAATATCACAGTCATAGCTTCACGAACATTTCGCGGACAAGTAAAAAAAATGTATGGTTGATTACGTTTAAACCGATGGGAGCATGGTCTATATTCATAATCGTACAGAGCGGTCTTCGGTCTCTAGGCTATATGATTCGGACGACCAGCCCAACACCTCCTCAAAATCTAGCGATGCTATAATTTCACTTAAAATCAGTTTCCAAGTCTATTATTGGGAGGGCAGTTCTTATATAGCATCTTTTTCCATTTCCCCTTTACCATGGGGTCGGTCCATTCAGACATGTTTTCTCAAAAGCCAAAAGCATCAGACTGCAACAATAACATAATATCTCACAGTAATATCATGACAATATCTATTTTCAGTTCTACAGTTCTCCAAGGTTATGAGTGCAAATGTGAATTTGAAAAGAAATTTTAGGCTCTATCCCTTAAACGAATGGAAAAATGAGTCAGATTGAATGAGACTCTTTGGTATGTGCTTCCATATTATCGCGTCTTAATCCGCGGACTAGGAGTAGCCTTACGGTTAAGTCGCTGTCAGGTAAGCAGCAGATTGCAGGTTCAAAACTGTCTGGTCCCAATATTTTTGTTTGCCTATTTTTTCATTCATTTACAGGATGGAGCTAATGGGTGTATGCATAAAATGTGTTTTTTTTTTAATTGAAAGCCCTTTCACTACAATATAGCCAAATGCGAAATTGATTTATTGGGTTTGAAACTTACATTTGTATTTCTTCATGCTGAAGCCACGCTTCTCAGCCATGAACAGCTCCTGGATCTCAGGATCACGCTGGATGAAGTCCATGTCCTCCTTTGTCTCTGGATCCAAGTCTTCGAAGTCGGCGACGACGGCGACAACGACGACGGCGACGATGACGAGGAGAGCAAATATCTTGGATGCCATCTTGGGTTTTCTGGTCTCTTTTTCTGGTTTCTGATTAAGATCCTGAGAAAAAAAAAGACAATGCAATTACATCTTGGGAATACAACCTTTGTTATATTGGAAGGTTTAATGGGTCTGCACATTGATACAGACTTGAGAAAGAGGCATGCAGTGTTTAGAAAAGGTCTTCAAATATTCATGGCGACTCTAAAAGCTGCAAAATCTGATACATATAATTGATATGACGATAAAGACAACAACAGCAACATAAAGCTTCTCTGAATCTCGTTGCCAACGTGTTAACTCACCGCTCTTATCTAAAGATAAATGGTATGAGACTTCGAAATTTGCTTGAAGATGCAGCAGATACGTAAGTCGACAAGGAGCGAGTGTGCACATTTCATCATATTTATACCGTTTTCCCAGACGGGTACGCATCGATGGAAGTCGCATGAAACTTCTACAAGGTAAACATTTCGATCGGTTGTCATTGATTAGGAATGAAACGCAATCATAGTGATCACCACAACAGGCAACATAGTTCGGCCGCAATGCGTAGTTTCCTAATTTTCTTAATGAAGACTAAGAGACACACGGCTTGCTTAATCGAAGATTAAAGAGGTTTAACAAATTATATCTGTATAAACAAAGTTCGACTGACCTTTATGACATTATGTTAAATTGTTTAAGGCGTATTAAAAAGTGCCCTCGCTATTGTGCAATATCCCGTTGCCATGAGCCCGGTGTTTGTTGTTTGATGTCAATAGTAATGGAAGGTCCCCCTCTCATTATATGAGACAGATTATTCTTTTTCAGAGCATCTATTGTAATTTATTAACTACAACATTAGAAAATCCCCACATTACACCGTATGATCCGGATCCTTACAACTCTTTTGGAAGAGGGGAGGTTAATATAATCGTTAGCAATTCATCGGTTCCCTTTTACAATCTTATTACGTTTAACCATTTATGCGCAATTGTTGCATTTTTGCACAAGTAAGACACATAAGGCCATAGAGCAGCAGTGTATCTGGCACACAAAGGGTGAGGGGAGGGGGGGGGGGCGTGTTAATGCACCCCTCCGGCTTATGGTGTGGAGACATTAAGTTGGTCTTTCTGCTTGATATGCAATACTAGTGGCAACTGTAACAAAGACACACAAATAACTTTCTTGAACTAAATTGATTTGCATTTATTTTACTAGCCACAAAATCTGAAAACAGGCATGTTTTGCAAAACACGCACATAGTAAGTCGTATCCAAATTACTATCCATGTCTCTAAGGATAGCAATTGAACCCAAATAAAAGATGGGGGCAGAATATTCCGATTACCACCTAGTCAGAGACAACCTATTGATGACTAATTGATTGATAAAAGAAACCGACAATCGCGGGACTAAATCGGGGCAGCTAATTAAAATATGAACCGTGAACAGTGGTATTAATTTCCAATTCGAGGAAGCTTAATATACGACGTTTATTTGTCTTCTTTATCAGCCTAAAGATGATGTTTATCAGGCCCAATTTTTATTTCAATAAAGGATCATGGCCGGCAGTTGCGTGTAAGATTGATCTCTTTTGCAAATACTGAAGCTAATTATGTTTTCGTTTATATTCTATGCAATGGACGGAGCAAGGTTGAATATTCAAATTAATCAACTTTATCTATGACAAACTGTAATTTGTATGAAAAATAAAGGATATCAATCAAGTTGATTATCGACTCACCTCGTTATGATATATTTAAATGTAGATTCTGGGAGTTTGTCATAAATAAGAAATATGTGGAGATTTCAAGTTGTTTCTTATACATGTTTTAATGATTTTCTATAATGATGTTTTGTAGATTTTGCTTATTCTGAATTATCTTAATTTTGGTCATCTTCCTCGATTCAACATGTTCTTGTTCTTTAAATTTTTCTTCTATTCCTTCTTCAATTATTACGAGTTTTCCCTGCCTTATATTTGAGATTTTAATCAAATCTTTATTTTTCCTATTTGGTTTTCCCTTTCCTTCTTTGGCTTCTTCAACTCGTTCAACTCGCCTTGTATTCCTTAATAAAGTCTCTCCCTTTTTTTTTTCTCGTCCTTGGTATTTTCTTTTGGCTCCTTCCCCCTTATGTATATTTATATGTATTCTGTATGTATGTATATTATAGTGAAAAAAGTTTGTGCCCAAGAGATAAAAAAAAATGAAGAACAAACTTCGACTAAGAGATGTAGTGCAACTATAACCACCACGCTGACCCCCCACACCATCGCTCCCACTCTCTCTGTCATCGTGATGCACCGCCATAATTACTATCACCAATACTACCAACGCTCACCACACGATCTCCACTACCATGACGACAACCATCATCACCATTTCCACTGACACTATTTTCACTCTAAATGCGACAACCATCATCTTACGGAAGATGTTGATCTTCATGGTAGTTATATCGCTACAGTAGTAATCCTTTGTCTCACGATAAGGCAAAGTTTGCCTTATTGTGAGACAAAAGTTTGCCTTATCGTGAGACAAACGATTACTACTTTAGCGAAACATCATCTTCTTCATTATCGTTTTAATCATCGTCATCATTGACTTTTTGATACATACCACAATCAGTATAACAACTTAAATGGCCAACTGCCACCCCATCCTCAATTTGCCTTTCCGATTTCCTCTTTCCCGTTGTATTTCCATATCTAAGGTCCCCCCTGTAAGAATTCACTGCATAAAGTCCCGGGAAAAGACATGTGCACGGTAACCATGGTAATCAAATTCGCGATGGAACAAAAGCACGATGATATACGGGTATGCACTTGTATTTCCTTAATCCATATTCATGTTTCAATTAATCCGACCGACCTCATGAAGCACACGGTTAAACATCGATCTGCCAGCATGGCCAGGGTTGTAATAACAGTGATCGCCTAATGTCATTTTCTTCATATTTTGTGCATCCTAACTTTATTTGATAGTCAAGAGCATTTCCATTTGCCTGGAGAAAATTTAACTTTAGAGCTGAAATTTTAAGAAAAAATATCGTTTATTATTTTCAGTATAAATAGTATTATTACATTATGCCTCTTTTAAACTTTTCTATTACTCCCTCTGCATCTCTCTCCTCATCTATCTCTCTGTATCTCTCTCTTGCTCTTTACCATACATAACCATAGCTCTGTCTTCATGGTATTCCTCTCCAAACTGGCCTCTCTCTCTCTCTCTCTCTCTCTCTCTCTCTCTCTTTTTCTCTCTCTCCCTTTCTCGCCCTCTCTTCCTTTCCTTCTCTATCTCCTTCTTCTCTAATCCCATCCGGCTAGATATGCTTCTTTCTTCATCTTCATCTATCTCTCTATATCTACTCTCCTCTGTTCACCATTCTTCTTTCTCTTTTTTTGTCCTTCGCTCCCTGTTCTCCATCTATCCCGCTACAAACCCTCCCTGATCCTCACATCTCCTTCCAACTATCCACCGTCGTTTCCATCACACATCAAAATTCTCCTCACCTTCCCATCTCTCACTATCATCGACTCCGATCAGCTCTCTTTGTCAAATCACCAAACAACAAGGAAATATACCAACATACTTGTAATTGTGTATTATTGCATTGCAAAGGGTTTAATTCAAGTGAAACCATCGATGATGCAAATACGATCGTTCACATTTTACGGTGGCCCTACGCGAACAATCGCTTTTTCATAAAATATAACGAATCTACAATGACAGGGCTACTGCTGGAATCCAAGCCAATGGAAACAGGCCTACTGCGGGAATCCATGCCAATGGGAACGGGGCTACTACGGGAATCCACGTCGATGGGAAGGGGACTGGTGAGGAATGTCGTGTCCATTGTCGATCGGATCGGATCAGGTCAGTGTCAGGTGGGCCAGCTTACATGTCCGCTCCGGTGGCGGCGCCTGGTTGTTGTTGTTGGTGTTGTTTGAGAGAGAGAGAGAGATAGAAAGTCGGAAGAGGAGGAAAGTACAAAAGAATATTACGACATTCGAGTATTATTGGTGTGTGTTATGTGTTTACTGAAGAACACTCAAGATGATATATTTTTTTTTTAAATATAGTTGATCCAGTTTTTAATGTACGTGCTTGCCACCCATTGTCTCCCATGCATTCTTCTTTCCGTTCCTATCTCGAACCATGTTACTCAAAACCCTAAAATGTATTGGTATTAAATAAACACGTATGTGGTATGCCTGTGCGATTCGAGTACTTGTTTGGAGAAGTGGAAGAAGTATATATGTACATTACTGGAATTACTTTAGGACATTCGGCTCCATTGGAGAGCCATCGGGTTAATTATCACTATCAATTTCGGAAATATAATACAAAGGAAATACATGTGTATAAAGAAAACTGCTTCAGTGAGCATTTCCACATAAAGGCCGCGTATCTACATGATCTAGAATGAGTGTTCATCGTGTTGGGCGAAAGGGAAGTAACATTATGATTGAGGAGAAAATAAAATTGCGTGTTTTGACTTACCAGTGCAGTAAACGATCTTCTGGGTTCGCCTGGAGCACCAGCAATCCTGGTTGAACATGGCACAATCTGGATAAATAATTAAACAAAATACTTTTATCTTTATGAAACACGTGCAATGAATTAATTTTGGCGTCTTAAATTTGAAATATTTATATTTCAATTTTAGCCTGTTGCATTCTGAGTTTAGGAAGCAAGCAAAGAAATGAGCTTGAATGAAATTGGGAACATGCAAAGTAAATTTACGAAGATTAGCGGTGTTGAGATCTGAAACCAATAACATGTTTTACTATTATGATCTATCGTGTTATTCGAGGCCAACGTAAAAACTTTCGAATTGATGGCAATTGAAATAAAATGCTTCCTTTATACATGTTATATCTATCACGTTTTTACCGGCGATATACTGCATTGCTATTTCAAAATGATCTGGGTTGGAACGAACCTGTGTCAGTATAATAAATAGAAGAACATAGTAAAGAAAATATATAATGCTTATATCTAATACAATCTTGGTTACAACTGACTTAAAAAAAAGTTCGGTGATGCAAGGGTACCTTATGTTACTGATCGTTGAAATGGCTTACTGCACATTTTCATAACAATGGTAACCGAGTTAATCGTAGCAATGAGAACCAGGGTTACACCACTGAAAAAGAAAGATGAAGGCACGCGGTTCGATACCCCAGTTTAAGACTCACACTTGTACTTCTTGAGGTTCTTTCCCCTCTTCTCGGCCAAGAAGTATTCCTGCATATCGGGGTCCCTCTTGAGGAACTCGACATCAGCCGTTGTCTCATCGTCGAACTCCATCTCGGCGACGACGGCAACGAAGAGGATGACGGCGAGTGCGATGAAGAGAGCCTTGGCCATGGTGAGGTCTGACGTTCGTTGGTGGCGCTGACAAAAAGGAGAAGCTGCGGAGAAAAATTGGAATGACAAAAACACAATAATAGACAAGTTTCGTCGAACGTTAAGCTAGTTACACCGGTCGGTACGAAATACGATCTATAGGATACGATAGGATTGCGCGAGCAATCGATATTGCTACAGACCCAGATACGTGAAAAGCGAGATAGCAAGCAAGCGCCGAAAAACGGCTGAGAACGAAAACATGAATTATGCATGAAGAACGACATTTCCTTGCTGTTGTGTTTATCAGGACGGTGTAGAGGTAAGGTGGGAGATGATATAATCGTAACCCTCCTACATGTCCTGGAGCCAATGTGTTGAAAGACCTTTGGTTTACCACACAGTGATCGGAGCCATGACACTGAGATGCTTAAACCATGTGCACTAAATGCATCGATATCAAGAAATGGCGAATTCCCAAAACTTTCTTACAAGCGGAACTCCTATTGCCAAGACATATTAATGAAGAAAGAATCACCATGCCTGAAGCGCCTGATTTAGATATTGACCAAAATGCTCTTATTGTAGTGTTTTAAAGAACGTAGATGATTAGTTGAATTCTAGGACTTCTCGGACTAGCTCAGATTAATAGTAAAGTATGTAAGAAAATGCAGATCCTTCGCTGATGGTGGGGTAAGACCCAGGCAGTGAGATGAGATGCTTACCAAGACTGGAGCTGATGAGGTGATCTGATGGATCTCACCGAGGAAACGGTCTCCTTTTATAAGATTTCCGCTTCCTACTTCTCACAGTGCTTTTCGGCTACGTGCTACGTACCACGTCACCTTTCCTACATCACGGGCGCCTTACTTGTGCATTGTTCATCCCACGTTTAAATCAACGGTTACATTTAGGAGTGAGGTTAATGACACCTGAAGATTCATCGTTTTCTTTGAAAGAGAGATAAAAATAAAAACCGTTTTCTTCTCACCCTGTTTTCAAACTCGCTCCTCTTTTACCGCTGGTTAAGTCATTGTTTATGGTCGTAGGATGATGTAGTGTGACAAGATGCGTCTATTGGAATCTAATTACTTGCGAAATTTGACCGTTTAATGAGAGTTTCTGCTAAACACGTCCTCGAATGCTTGCGGCGCGCCGTTTAACTCATTGGAACCCGATAGCATTGCTGTTCCATCGGACTTGCACACATTCGCGTTGCAGTGTGCGCCATCGACACGCGAAGAGTTTACTCCTCATCGCGTAAACAGAGCATGGAATCTACGACGACAATGCGAGGTAAAGCAACCTCATATAATAGAACCTCAGCGACATCGGAACTGGTAGAGCTATTTCACTCTCCATATCACATATCAAATCTGATTCATCACTACCAAGCTGGCCATGGTCAAATCTTCAACTAATCACATTTTTTTTTACAAAGAAATTTTAGGCATATAGCCAGAAGTAAGGATCGCGTGCTCCATCATGTAATGAAATGAAAAACAACCCGGAAATCACATTTTTTTCATTTAAGATGTTAAATCTTTGAGTATGGCTTTCACATACATAGCGTCAGTGAAATATGATGTGCACACGAACATAGCAAATATGAAATTTACTTTTTCCTTCTATTATTCCTCGAAAGAAATAATTAATTAAAAAAATGATGGAAAGGCCTACATCTTAACAATATTTATGATGATCTCACAAAAATACAAACCAGTGAACATGAAATAAAGTACTTTTTTAATTTACAATCGTATTCTGTCACACATTTATGTTTAAAATACAATACTGCTTACATGTAAAAGAACAATGATTTGGTTTTATTTTTGATCGATACCAAGGTAATATTGTACATGTACAAGGTATTTTCGTGGTAGGCTTCATATAACTTTCTGAACACATCCGTTTTTTGACCGAATGTCAGAATTTCATCAACGAAATAATTTTGTAATATAACATAAAAATACATCTTACTATCACTCTAAATCAGATACAGATTCAAAATCTTTACAATGATTTACATTTACTACTTACATTTATGATATTTCAGATCTGCAAACATTAATTGATACTTTTGAAAAGCACACATAGAAAACGAAGTAATGAAATGTTCTCCCTTTTAATCCTCGCCACCCTACCCCCCCCCCCCCCACACACACACACCATACACACACGATCACCTCACATCACCCAGTTTTAACCTGCTCACATTCAAAAGTTTAACATTAATTTGAGTATTCATGGGAGATTAAGGGGAAGTGTAAAAGGCTTCGTCATCATTATTTTATACCTTATGCAGTTTACACTCATCCCATTTCTGTAAGTGCTATCGCAATTAACAAAATTTGGTAGCCACCTCATTTTCTTCCTCGATACCATCAAACAGATACCACTATTTTCACATTTGTCGTACAACGATCCCTAATAAAAATTTGAGTATGATATACATTAATTGATGACCAAGGTATTGCAATACCTAATTATGTTTATATTACCCGATATTCCTACAAATATATCCTGCCAATGCATAATTATCTTTGTTTCTCTTAAATCGAAACTTCGAACATCTTGCCATATTTGCTGAACTTCATTTCAGCGCAGAAATAGATAGATGCAAGTCTTGACATCTCTTGGACAAAACGAATATAAACCGTCTGTAATAAATCCAAATCCCCAAAGCTTCTCTTAGCATAAATAAACCATGCCCGTTACATAAACTGATATGCTCTATGTGTTCTAATTGGCGTTTTACTCCGCGGTCTAGCAAAAATGTGATTTATCTCTTTCATCGTATAATCAAATATACTCTGCACATTCCTTATTTGTTAATTTAAGGATGTCTGTCATTCTTCACAAAATTATCAGGATTTCTTTTCGACGGTATGTCACATAACTTTTTTTCCGCCAAATATATTTAAAACTATATCGCAAATCTAGGTATTCCCACACCACGACACCTGGACGCCTGGCAACCATCGCGAAACTTTTTTTTAATCCACTTAAATTTTCCTTCTATCTCTGTATAATAAGCAACCATTGATCCAGCATGTTCAGTAACTTTTTCTTTTTTCCCTTCATTTTTCTTTTTTTTTCTTTTTTAAATCCACTTTTATTTGTTGTTTTCCATCCATATCTTTAGTATCAACAAGCCTAGGTGATGTGAATTTAAAGAAGAAGAATATTACTAATTAGAGGCCCAATCCGTATAATTCGACTAAAAACTTTACTTTTAAAATTTAGGCCTCCAAACAATAACGCATTTAGAGATATAATGCACACGCACCTTCCTGTTGCCATGGTTGCCGCTCGTTGAAAAGTAAACACTTGTACAGTCCAATACTCTTTATATAAAGAACTCAGATACAACACGATTTCGGTATGAGGCAATTCTTCCGGTCCTAATTTTGTGCCAACCTATGTGATCATTGTTCATTATTACCAGATATTGCTATAGAGAGGCAATTGGCTAGGTCCCAAGCACCTCAAAACTTAAGTGGATTTTTTTAATGCAAAATTATGTACCTGATAATAAATATGTTAACAAAACACAGACGGGGGCCCTTGAAACCACAAATCGGATCTAAACATAACAAATCTAACCAAAAGTAAAATACTACAATTTCTAAAAGTTTTTAAAAGGACATCGTGGAAATAAGAGGGCTTCACAAATGTTTCAATTATTTTACCAACAAATCTACACATCATTAAGTCTGGCATGATTCATACCTACCACTAATCAATATGTACGTATGTTACTGCCATGGTCAGGCTATATTATGGGTGCAATGGATGTACAACGGCCCCGTTCCATACTTGTAACCAGTATTTCCATCCATAGTTGTACCATACATTGGGTACCATGGTTCTACCATGGCCCCAGTGCCATCGCTGTAGATATACCATCAGTACCGTTGTACAGACATGGTTATACCATACATACACTAAAAAGGTGAGTAGGTCGACCCATTTTAAGCTCCATGCTCGTTCTACCATGATATTACTATAGTGTTACCATTGTTATCATGAAAAAACACAGTTACCATCGGTACAATTAATTTAACATCAAACTATCACGGTAATACCATGGCATGGTTACCGTGGTATAATTGCATAAGGTTACATTAACACACACAAAGACACACACACGTTAAATAAATGTTTTGACGTAGTGTGGGTTTTTGTCTAGCATTTTTATCAATTCATTTGGCTTCTGGAATTCGTAATGAAGGAGCATTTTGATTGGCAGTTTACCGCTTAGCAGTCTACTCTACTGCTCAGCAATAGGCTGGAAGGGGCAAGAGAGAAAAGAATAGTAAAAGAGAGGAGCGTTGGCGAAAAGGATTGAGGTAAAGTAGATTATAAAAGACCACGAGAAGGGAGTTGAGAGAAGAGAAATGGGAGAGAGAGAGAGAGAGAGAGAGATTAAAGAAAAGGGTGTTGAAAGAGAGTAAATTAAAGAGAGAGAAGACACTGAAACATAATAAAAACGTATTGTAATTCAACACCACACCAATCTGTTTTTACTGCAGCAAATCACTGTACTGTTTTAATAAAAACAGGGTACTATACAGGTCAATAAATGAGATTCTCTAAATAGCCCGGAAAATTAAAGAAGACACGCACACAATAGTAACCCTTTGCAGGTCAACATATCAAATTTTCGAGAAAAAATGTCTTTAAGAACTTTCCTAAAAAATATATAGCTTGAAACTGGCTTATACTGAGCAGAATATTATTGATCGCTAGATTCCCAGGAGGCTTTATTTTTCTTAGTGTATCCTTCCCTCCTAGTTTAAAGTCCCTTTAAGCACACACTCACACACACACATACACACACACACACACACACACACACAATATATATATTTTTCTCCATATGGGCAATTCCTTGAGTAAGAGGACAAATAAAAAAAATGAAATGTATATATATAAAAGGCTACAGACTTGACATTTTTTATGTTGATGATGTTGTATGGTTTGAAAGGGCTTTCATTTGCACCCGATTTTAGCGTTGAAATATTTATCGTTCATGAGATATTGAACTATACATCGAAATGAACGTATGGGACTGTTTTTTTTTAAGGGCTTAATTGCAGTTTTATCAGTATTTAAAAGGCTAAGTGTGAAAAAGAAGTGATCTAACATGAAAGAATACATGATATTACATGGTTTAAATCAGAAATGCAATTGAATAGACCGAAAATGAATGAACAACAAGGGGTTTTTTGACCAACGGACAAAATACAACAACGGTAATGTAACTAATGGTGTTTTTGTTAGTATTAAAACAGATTTCTTGTACAAAGTACTATATCATATGAATTGGCATGACATCAGCAATGATATAGGTGACACATTTCGTTTTAAGTGCACCTAGTTTGAGGTAAATAATTTTTCAAAGACGTGTCATTTTTCCATATCCTTTTTATGGAACGTAACTAAAGGAATTTCAAGTTCTTGAAATCCCCGAAAAGAAATCATGATTTTGTTTTGATACTGCAATGTAGGTGTAACCTTCAGATATTGACATGAAAAAAATAATGAGTTGATATCAATGGATCTTCCTACAGATATATTGGGAAAGGTACCATAAAGTGAAACAAAGTTTCTGTCACACACCTACGCACACACTCACTTGCACCAGGCAGACAGACACACACACACACACACACACACACACACACACACACACACACACACACACACACACACACACACACACATACGCACACACACAGGAACGCACTTCTACATACACCCACACATTCACACGGCTACACACCAGTTCTAGCACATCCCACAACGGGGTGTGCGTCCCACACGTCTCCATCAGCAGGAATAACTCTACCTGATTGGTCCACAAAGCAAAGCGGTATCGCGCATGCGCGTCTATTACTGCACAAGGACATGGCGTGCTAGTGCATAATTGCTTACATTCTTGACATTTCATATATTTTGGGGTATTCTAAGCAAATTGCGTAATTGTCACAGGGCAGCCAAGCGTTGAAAAGCAAGTGATGACTTATATCAAATTGAGTATATTATGTTAATTCAAAGAATTGAATGTTTTGTGGAGAGACAGCGGATCATATTCTTTGAATAAACACATATTATACTGTGGACTCATGAATACATATACTCAGTAAGCAAAAGAAATTGAGGTCTTATTAACCATTACATAAGCAAGTGGATAGCTTTGTGGATAGTGTCACTGCCCAGCTATAGCTATAGTCCCGCATTGTCCTCTCTTTCTTTGTTTATATTATAATAGATTGATCTATAAATCGTTTTATTATGGAGTGTTACAGCAAGGCAACGATTATAAGTAGATGCTTTTTGTCCATTTAACAAAGAAAGTGGATAAACACCATGTATAGCGCGAGGAAGGATACATAAAGATATTTAGAAAACTCTTTTCCCTTTTCTTTTTATGGGGGATGGGCGTGGGCAATTTAAGGACGATGAATTAGTTCAGAGAAGAAAGCCAAAGAGACAAAGCAGAATAATAGGACGCGGAGAAATAATGATCCATATAATATTTAATATCCCATTATAATGACCCACAAAATGATACTCTGAATCATGTATTTTCCTCAGAAATATGAAAAAAGGGGAAAATGTGCCACGTCACATACATTTCAAATAGATCGAATATAATTGCGGCATGTATTCTATCGAACAGCATGCCCATACAGGTTTAATTGCATTTTCTTAGCCATGACGTATCTAGTTTATAGGACGAAGGCAGTTGCCTCGTTTAAATTTTAATTAATTTGATCTCTCTTCCGGAACTTCCCCCTGAGTAATACACTGCTGTACGCATAGGCGGAACATAGTGACAGGTCTCTTTAGTTTTGTCTTTCTTTCTGTTCCTCTCCCTTCCTTCCTCTCTCTCCTCTCTCTCTCCCTCTCTCTCTCTCTCTCTCTCTCTCTCTCTCTCTCTCTCTCTCTCTCTCTCTCTCCTCTCTCTCTCTTTCTCTCTCTCCCTCTCTCTCTCTCTCTCTCTTTCTCTCTCTATATTTTCTCTCTCTTTCCTTCTCTCTCTCTTTTTCTCTCTCTCTTTATTTTTTTCTCTTTCTCTCTCTCTTTCTCTTCCCCCCCCCTCTCTCTCATCATATCAACCTAATTCTAACTACGTTGATTGTTGTATTGGAGGCCATTGGCATTAAGCGCATTCTTCCTCCGTTCAATCATGATAATTGTCAATTCATTAAGTCTTGTGAATTGACGACTCCCTATCATCAATAAGTTTCTCTCTCCCCCTCTCTCTCGCTTTCTCTCCCCCTCTCTCCACCCTCTCTCTCTCTCTCTCTCTCTCTCTCTCTCTCTCTCTCTCTCTCTCGCTCCCTCCCTCCCCCCCCTCTCTCTCTCTCTCTTCTATCTCTCTTTCTCCCTCCCCCTCTCTCTATTTCCCTCTATCCCTCTATCTCCCTCCCTCTTTCTCCTCACTCCATAATCATGTACACTTTTATCTCTCTTCCGCCTCATTTCTTCTTACCTTCCTTAATACAATTCATATCTCTCTCCCTCAACTCTCCCTCCGTTTCTCGTTCTCAAACCATCTCCTTCATCGTCTTTGTCTTTCTCTCTTCTCCTTCTTACTCTTCATCCTCTGTTTTTCTTATCCTTCTTTTTAAAACCAATGGCGTGTACGGATCTTTATCACTCACTTTTTCTCTTTAGTTTATTCTCTAGTTACTATTCTGTGAGGTGCATGGACAAAATCGAATCTGATAACAACTATGTCTGGTAACACAGACCATGCCCTCAGAAAGAGCCAGAGGAGCCAGAATGGAATTAGGGCGTAGTCTCCGTTGCCAGACATTGTAGTTAACAAACTCGGTTGTGTCCGTGTACCCCACAGGGCAATTTCACTCCCTCTTTCTATCTCCCCCTCAAAACACAGCGTCTATATCTATATTTACTCCCCCCTTTTTCTACGTCCTTCTTTTTTCTTATCCTCCTTCTTGAAATTGATAACGTGTGAGGATTCGGCGCATGCAAAACTACTGCAGCCGTTTCATCGACGGAAAAAGGGAAAACAAACATGAAAAAAGCATCCTACTGGGCTTCTCTTCCAAGACTGTATGAACTTAATGATGACACTAATAAAACCTGTTATAGCTAAATTGCAAGGCAATAATACGCCTGAAGATGGTCGGCACTGGCCGAGTCAGAAATCTTTGAGTTCTCACGGTATGAAACCTTGAGAACACATTGTATGTCTGAGTTGTGTACATAGATAGCCACATTAGAAAAGTAACACGAAAACACGGGTATAAAGAAACTTCTTGGAATTTTCGAACACCACATGATGGTCTTTCTGTCTGTCTGCCTGCCTCCAGTAATGTGCGTTGTGACCCGTTTTTTCGAAGCACGCATTTCACCATACCACCTCCTCTGACGTCATCACCTCTCCACCAATCATTGGCGCTCATTACCAAAGGAAGGCGGAGTGCCAAAACTCCCAGCGTAATTATTAGTAGGTGGGTGCACGCTTCATGGCAGTAACTTTGATGTGATTAAAAGAAAGCTATTATCCGAGCAGCTTTCGGCATCTGTTCTCGTATAATACAGCTATCAGTCAGAAGCGCCCTAGAACGTAAACAGTTGATATACCAAGCGTGAATGATAAATTCCGTCACACGCAAGGCATGGCACGACAGGAATGGAAGAAGAAAATTAAAAGGTCATAATTATCAAGGGAATGGAAGGGGAAGAAGAGGAGGAGGAGGAGGATGAAGAAGAGGGAAGTAGTTTCTCAAAGTTCGGCACGAGTGGGCTGGGTTGGTTACTCTCTATATAAAGGTTGAGGCGCGGCTCACTGTGCTGGCAGTTCGGGCTTGAGGGCCCGCAAGTAGCCCGTCTGTACGGGAATCAGTCAGTCACCTGTTTCTCAAGACAGTCTTGACAGTCTAGATAGTGATCTGAATACAGACATTCTGAAAAAGAGGACGTGTGCAGAGGCTACAATAAGCCTTAATATATAAAAGTACTTGCTCTGTCTCCTAATAATTACATCGCCATGTTCTGTTTTTCTTAGATGACAAATTAAACATAATGTTAGAGTTTAGGTTAGGGTAAGGGTTAATGGTGATAGTAGGGTTCTGATGCCGGCTAACAGGGTTATTAGGGTTGGATTGTTAGAGTAAAACGACAGGTATACATATCGATTCTGATTTTCGACATGGAGGACAAGTTTAATATTTTTGTTAGCGTGGTCAAGAGAACGAGGTGTGATCGTTGTGAATGAAACGCCCTTCGCGTTTGATTGTCTGCATGCATGCACGTTAAATTCCGCTCTCTTTGGACGGACACAAGGTCTGTCCTTGGCCCTTTCTCTTTCGTTTCTGTCTCACAGTTCCAAAATTGCGAAATCAAGTTGCAGCAAAGGTGTTAGCACGGTGATAGTATTGTTATCAATGGTTTGTTTTTGTCTTTTGTCTGCGGTTGGGTGTGGGCCTGCCCGGTCAAGGTCGATCCACTCACCCATCTTCACAAAAAGGGCTAGGTTGATAATATTCTTTATAGACGCAAGAAAGAAGGCTCCCCAATATAGAAGTCATACGTGCATGTATTGTAGGGCTATTTCGAATTAATAAGTTGTGTGCACGCAGTGGTGCCTATATGCAATAATGTGTGTACTACATAATGTGGATACATGTACCATACAAGTTTAAAGACTGTACTCGTATTATCCTCAAATATGTGGACGCACATGTGCATGAAGAGCGACCCAGCTGTTCATGAATAACTCATTTTTATTTGCGTTAACATGTGCGAAAAAATCGCATACAATTAACTTTTATTCCGTAAACAGAGTTAAAATTTGTGTGATGAGCGATGTTCGAAAATATTGTGAACGTGTGAAATTTAGGGGTAATTTCAGAGTATGGAAACTACGACATTAGCGCTAAAATAACCCGGTCTCGTACCGGGCTCGTTGCCGAGTCATCGAGTCATGTGCCCCGAGTCCGAGTCCGGGCCCGAGTCATGAACCCTCGGGTCTGAGTCCGAGGTCGGTCTCGAGTCACAAATCACTGCTATAAAGATATGTTTTATTCATTGTATCTTTTCATTTTTATTTCATTTTAATTGTAATTTTATTGGAATCACCGCGGGCCTGCAAATAATTTAAAGGTAGAATGTGGTAGTGGTAAGTCCCAAATCCGGCTCGAGGGCTTTCTGTTTTATTCCACTTCCATTCTCTGTATTATCTTACAATATGTTACGAGGAATGATTTCCTAAAAGTGATATATTGTTGGTATAATGACGATGTACAAGTATAACAGCCCATAATCACCGAAGTATGGGACGTTGGTGTTTCAAAATTGACCAAGAGATGGCGCTAGATTGTGGAGCGGTTCGATGCACAGAGTTTGGCCCAATTGGTTTCAACAGTTACCAACATGGTGCGAGTTGCTTTGATGGGCAAGTGGATAACAAAGGTCTATGCGTCATAGGTTGTTACCTATTGAAGCCGAATTGGCCAAACTCTCTGTATACATGGCTCTGGTGATGATATGCACATGTACGTTATTCATGCTGCGACATGTAATCAAAAACATAGTAGAGTATTCTGCCCTAATTTGACAAAAGGAAGCAACTAACAAAAGAGACTTTTCTTGCAAATTAGCAAAATGTATCCGTCACTTTCATTGACATCAGTGCAGCACTACATCATGTTAGATTGAATGTCTCGCAACAAGAGGAGTATTTCTTCTCGTACCAATAACTCAAATTTCAGTGATATGTCACTCGCTTCTCTTTGTCAAAGTAGGGCGGTATTAACATCTGGCTCTCCTCGAGTTACAAGACTCTATAAGCATAGCTTACATGCCATGGTTACAACCGGCTGTGCACCTCTCTGCGTGTGCTCTACGTTGGGTTCCGCAGGCAATCCTTGCGTCGGAGGTGCGCGTCTTTTTTTCAGTCATGTACTATCACGCATGCAGGAGGACGCGCACGCAAGGGATTGCAGAAGTTGGCATGCAAGCTGCGGACACGCATGTACAAAAATATGCACGACCGGTTGGGACCAAGGCAATCGATTCACCTCATATACAGTACCTCGTACTCTCTTCGTACAGCTGGGGATAAGTAAAAAAAAAAAAAAATCCTTCCCACCTTAATCCTATGCTTGCTTTAAACCATGTAAACAATACCATGAATGGTTAAAGCTGTGCATATTTGCTTCGAATGTTGAATGTGGTCTAAAGAATTAAAAGGATTTAGATGTCTAATATGATAGATTATTAAAATATTTAAAGTCGCTGTGTATGATTTTTCCGAAGCAAAACGCTAACCTCTTGTTGGATAAAATGTATTGATTATGGACCGCACCGCGCTTACAATCATTAAGGAGCTTTAGACTTTTCATCCATGACGTAGAATCTTCCAAGTTGGGGAAATCAACCTGACTGCGTATGCACGAGGTAGTCCATCCTGCATCGTCTTTTTTTTCCAACCGTTCTCAAGCAATTTTACGTATCTGCGAAATTCGCGGCGCGGCACATGATGGCGCTATTTTACTTTAAGTGCTCAGTCAAGTTGCGCCGCGTCGCAGACAAGATTATTCACGACGCGGAATGAGGAGAACGAAGCGGAATGGGGGATCGAGAAGATTCTGCGTCATTGGCGAGGTTGTGAAATCTAAAGCTCCCTATTGTTCTACGCGGCGCATAAAGGAATCAGTGTGACGTCACGCAGGAAGCAGAGAGTAGCGGTCTTGTACAAAATGACGGTCATAGCGGTTTCAACACTGTTGCCCATACAGACAAGTCTCACATAATATTTTGTGAGCGACACAAGCTGTCGCCACAATGGAATTCTAAAAGAGCTGAAAATATGTTATATAGATAGGCCACCGCAGGTGACTTAGTGCAGTCAGTCATGTGTCTCTCCTATTGGCCGAACCGAGAAACGAGTCATGTGACTTTCCTACCGGCTGAATCGAGAAACGGGTCATGAAAGTGAATAGATGTAGTGAACTTTATTATTTCGAGTCCTGGGCATCGTAGCAAAATCTTACTGTCTGCGCTAGCCTTCGTGACAATCAATCAATCGATGTGAGTAGCTTGTCAGAACCTGACGTTGCTTGTAAGAATGAATTCATCTTTTTGCTGGCATTAGCATTTGATATTGAGGGGCCTTGTGCCAGTGGCATCTCTGAGCCAAGAGAGAAAAGTCAGCCTCTGTCGTTCTCATTACCTACGTCCCTGAACAGCTCCAGTAAGGGCGACTTTCTCAAGAGCATTCTTACAAAGTACATGGCCGAGGAAACTTATCTGTCTTGTGGCAATTTTTCGGAGTAACTTTCAGGATGACTTTGCTCTTTCTAAGACATTTTTTGTTGTAACATGATCAATCCACGACACTCTCAACATCCTACGGAGAAACCACATTTCTGCGGCTTCCTAAAGCTGTTGCATATATTTACTTATGATCCAGCATTTTGATCCATACATAAGCATGGACCATATATAGCAGTGGAACAATCTAAGGCTGGTAGGGAGAGTAATATGACAATAAGGTGGTTAATACTGTGTTCCCACTTTAAACTATTTCGAAGACAGCTTTATTTAAATGAAGCATGTAAGCAATCCGTATTTCTTTCTCTTTAGCTGCTAGTGATCAAGAAAACATGCTCCATGATTTCAATTTAAAGGAATAGTTCACCCTGTAATTATTTTTGTTTCGATATAAGCAGACACATGAGAGTAAAGTATTAGTGACGGTTTGATGAAAATCAAAGGATAAGAAAGTTGTGATCTTTTAAGGTTCTTTGTGACGTCACGTGCGAAGTGCTCTCCCACGTGTTGTGTACATTTTTTTCTGTAAAATGTGCATTTTCTCAATAAAAATATGCATCCTTGTACTTGTGCATTTTATACATCATCAGAAATATGTTTATACACACATACCTGTATGAAAAATACAATTCCGTTGTCAAAAACATAAAAAAATTGTGTAAATATAATGCACACAGCATTATGGGAGAGCACCTCGCATGTGACGACACAAAATTTAAAAGTCAAAATCTAATACCTTTCTTTTCCTTTGTCTGATTTCCATCAAACCTTCAAGTGTTTCTTTCACATTTCTGGTTTTATTGAAACCAAGTTATCTTCAGGGTGAACTATCCCTTTGATTTTAAGAAAAATAATGTAGGCCTATCAGATGCAACGCACTGCGAATATAAAACGTTACAGATCGAGAGATAGCGCTGTACCGAAACTCAGCGCTGATAGGATCGGGAATTTACATCTGCCCAAACAAAAATTATGTTCTCGTTTAACCATCAATACTCGGCGGATATACGCATCAATTAAAAATAGTGTGTACGGTGTACCTTTAGTAGTTCAAAAAGTAGAGTTGCATATATACCAGCATGTTCAGGTTTAATGGGGGAAATATTGTCTAAGAACTACCCTCGCAAT
Source organism: Arbacia lixula (assembly GCA_963669155.1). Taxonomy (NCBI): domain Eukaryota; kingdom Metazoa; phylum Echinodermata; class Echinoidea; order Arbacioida; family Arbaciidae; genus Arbacia; species Arbacia lixula. Next base: position 11,101,328 of record OZ022580.1, read on the forward strand.
ATAAATACTCAAAATGAATTTGAATCGATTTATAGTGACTATTAGATTTTTATGTGGAATTTTAGCCGGGTGATCTAGGAGTGTGGTCTTGTAATAGCAGACCATTGCACCAAGAACGTTTGAAATACCATTATCTGGGACGTTTCTTGTCAACAGCGTGATCAGGGATGATTATATGATTAAGTATTAGATTTGTGTTTATATCAGATGGTTTCTAAAGTTAGTGATAGTGCAATAGTGTACTAGTGATGGTAAAAGTGTGATGAATGCAAATACAATTACATTCATCTCACCAAAAATAAATGCAATAACCCATTCTAATGTTTCTTCATATGTACAGTATCTCCGTTTGTGTTTGTGTTTTTTACTGTTGTTTTTTTTTTCATCCCAATAAACCGTTATATCTATCTATCCATCTATCTATCTATTCATTACATGGATACATCACTACAATGAAACATGATTCAGTTACAACCTGTATGAAAAAAGTCTATAAAGATCACATTTGTTTTCTTTCAGTTAAACAATGCTTTCCACTTTTTTATCACATGGATGCAAAGGACAAATGCGTATGTCTCGTCCATAAGGTTTCACTGTACGTACCACTTAATGTGAAATACTACAATCATACACGATATCAATTACCACTCAATGTACAATATTACAACCATAGTACAAATCATATACTACTTAATGTACACAGTATAAAAAGCACAGATCAGCATTTATACTGTAAGAATTACATCAGTACAGATCAGTAATGGTTGACCTTAAGAATCTATGTTTACACGTAACCTAGATAGTAAGCAAGTAATCAACATTGGTGAAGGTGATGGGACGAACTATCACTTCCGAGGCGATATGGATGTAGCTATTCTTCCGAAGCGCAGCTGAGGAAAGATAGCGTATACATTCAGACCGCAGGGGAAGTGATAGTTCGTCTCATTGCCTGAAACTAAAAGTTGTTTATTTGCTTGATATTCCACATCTGAAACCAACTATCTTTACCAAAATTTGACAATTGACAATTGAAAAAATACTCAATTGTAATTACCGCTTACCGCAGTGCCGTCTGCGCCGAGCTACTGTTAATCAATTGAAAGTCCAAGTGTAACGCACTTTTATTTCGCGCGTACTCGAAATATTTATCACGCGTTAGGACTGTGAGGCGTGAAGAGATCAGCAAAACCCAGAGTGTAACGAACTTTTCTTCTCAGGTGATCAGATGGGCAAAACTACGCTTTATCACGTGATCAACTCTTGAACAATCCTATAGCGACATTCTTAGTATGTGGATGATAGTGTACTGGTGTCAATGCAAATGGACACACTACTACACGTAGTTGAACTTTATACTCAAACGTTCTTAAAATACATTGATTAGGTATACATTAATATGGTCATTTTAGATGGGTGAACTTCAGTGTCAAGGGGAAGGACAGAATCTCAGATAATCTAAGCACGTTGAGCGTGATGTACTTTAACCCTTCATGATTGTGTGTATTGCCTGAAAGATTTTTTCCCAATAGACCATGGTCTATTGGTCACCATGGTCGAACAATCCATTGAATAAACACCACTAGACTGTTGACTGGGATTTGTTCATGAAGTTGTGTTGGATGATAGATGTCAAGACATTTTACAGTGCCCGTAACAACAAAAGAAGCAGGTGCACATGGTAGAATGTTCTTTCACTACCTTCTCAGCGCTGAATAGATGTTGCCATATTTGCATGCTCATAAGTTGGTATGTGGTTGACTATCTAATTAATTTACACTTAAACCTATACGAAAAGTTCCATAGAGCCGAGGTCATTTTCTACCAGCAACAATCTGCTCATGCGCAGATTACAATTACGAAGTGGTTCATTCTAAGTAAATTTGATACTGATAAGAAAATGACATATATTAAGTTACCGACATCTTTCAAACAACGAGATCTATTTTCACATGACACAGGGTGAGTGAGAAAAACTGTTTCATTTTCTTACATGCTCATATTAGAAATACAAGAATAAATCGTAATTCTTGTACCAGTGTCAGATAGAGCAACTCTTCCAGTCTTATTTGATACCGCATGTGCGGGGAATCAGCAATATATTTATTGGATAGGAACAAAGAAATGGGGCTGGGTGAAAACCCATTTGCGCCAATTTCAACAAAGCCTTGCCTGGCTTGGATTCCACTACACAGTAAGCTCGGCGCAAATGGGTTTTGACACGTTTTCAAACAATGGCTAATGTTCACTTAACCATAACAATAGCACTGAAACAAAGGCCATTTGGCTTTATTTGTAGTTTCCTATTTTCATTTTGACTTATACCGTGTATACCTTGAATTATGATTTGTATATATATGTATTGTTTTTAATTGAAATGAAAATGAATAAATGAAACGAACGAAAAAAAAAAAAATTTTTACCAAGTGACAAAGGAATATTTACTCTATTCATACATGCTAAAAATTCTTTCCGAATCCCACATTTTCTCTAAAAAAAATACTTAATTTTACTCACCCTGTGGTGATATTTTATAAAGAAATATGAATATCATTCACGTGTGGAAGGAGAATTATATGCTATCGACATGTGTGAGGTTTCTCCCTAGAATCGAGTAATTTTAAACGTTAAAAACATTGAACAAACAAAGCAAACATAGCATAATGATCTTACATACATGATTGTGCATAAATTTATGCGGAGGCATTATGATGATTTACAAGGGCGGAAATCGCTCCCCGAAGGTGGGGGGGGGGGCATATTTTTCATCAAGAAGTCGCTGGGGGGGGGGGGGGGGGTGATGATGATATTTTAGGGGTACAGGACCGAAACGAAAATAGTGGGGGGGGGGGACATTTGATATTGTGTCCCCCCCCCCTTCGAAATGGTGGGGTAGGGGGGGGGGGGGGGGACGCGTCCCCCCGCCCCCCCGGTATTTCCGCCCATGATTGTTTTTATAATACACGACCGAAAATAATGGGGGAGGGGGGGGGGGGACATTTGATATTGTGTCCCCCCCCTTCGAAATGGTGGGGGGACGCGTCCCCCCCGTCCCCCCGGGATTTCCGCCCATGATGATTTATGATAATGATACTGATATATTGCATACACATGTATTTTGAAATCCATATTCTATGTACCGGTACACTATAAGCAGATGGTATTACTAATGGTGATTGAGTAGGCATGGAATTGCAACTCAGTCATTGAAATATCATTAGGGTGAAATAGCTGTCGTAGCCTTAGTACCATGCTGATTAGCATTTATTTTATTGGATCATGTTTGCAAGAGCAATACACACGTACCCCATAGAGAGGTATATTGTTGAAGTAAAGAAGTCAAATTCCTCACTCTTCATTTCACAGACTCGTCACTTTGATTCCATCGACGTGATAGATTGATATGCAATCAAAATGAGAATTTGTGCACATATCATGCGTATGCGCACGTGCTACTTGTATTTATTCGTTCAGCCGTTCCGGGTACACGTAATGTCATGATTGTGTGCGTACACGGGTGTCACTGAATCGTAAGAACGAAGATGTCTCCATGCAGTAGTACCATACTGGTCGTAGAGAGAAGAAAGAGACAAAATGTCGATCACACAAGGTTTGTGTTGCCTCTGTCTCGGTGTAAAGCATTGTAGCTTGTAGCCACGGAGGCTTGAGCAAACGTTGTGGGAGACATAGCAACATCGGCTTGGTATCGTAGATGATAGCAGCTCCGCCCAAGCTCTCGATCGCCTCGCCAGCAGACAGACGGAGGGTGGCTTAACCGCATTTCACTCACACCGCAGGTAGAGACCCGTTCACTTGTACACACACGTACACACTCACTTACACGCACACGCAATGGATGCAGACTCGCAGGCAGCCGCCGCGGCGACGGGAGAGGGACCCGGAAAACTTGGTCAGAGCGACACCCCCATGTCGAGCTCCTCCCCGTCGCCACCGCTGCCAGGCCAGCCCAAGACGTCGTCTGCTTGCGCAAAAACCGACCCACCTCCCTCCTCCCCGACATCAACTCGTGGTTCGTGCTCAAAGCCCAATCCCTCCTGGTGGCTCGTCATCTACGGCTTCTTCGCCATCGCCTTCACCAACGGCTGCTTTAGGGCGATTACCATCTTCATGCCCGACTTCATCGTCGAGTTCGAGGCCAGTGCGACCTTGGTGGGGTGGATTTTCTCCATCGACCCTTTCATGCTTGGCATTATGAGTAAGTAGGCCTACACATGCTCCCGTGTTCGTTCCTCTGGTATTAATGCAGTCTTTAACTCTTAATGTGCCAACTTTTTTTATTATTTATTCAGATAAAACATCATACTGATCAACAGGATGGCAATACTCAGCTTACAGCATTGACAAAGGGGACAGACACAATCAATGCCCATCAAGATGATATAGTATTACTTACTGTATATATCAATCATTCATATTTCAGTGAAAGAATACATGTATATCCGGAAGTGCTCACTTTATCCTGACTTGCTTGTGTCATGTTGAAACATATAAGTGAAATCTGTTATAGCGACCAGGGGCCATATTCATGAAACCTAAAGTAATTAAAATACATGTAGCGGTATGCATTTTAGTAACCAACTAGGCTTAGTAGGGTTTCATGAATATGACCCCAGGTCTATATAAAGACAAACTGACTAGAAAGACCAGATAATTTGTTTCCTTTCATGAACGTTTCTTAATGAAACAACTATTAACGTAATCTTATTGTCTCCATTTGAATATATATTTCTCTTATCTCTTCACATTAGTTTCAGACCTCTTGTTTTAGACTAACAAGGCGTTGTGTTCGCAAACTACTTCCATGTCGTACAGTCTGTATTAGTGCTGTACTCGTGTATGTACTCATATCGTTCACATTCCCGATGGTAGTGTGTCGATAAATGATGCATAACACGGTATTTACTCACATCGTTCACATTGCCGATGGGCGTGCGCTGATGAATGCTGCATAACGTATATGTACTCGCATCGTTCACATTGCGTTATCTGCGTATGCTAAAGCACGTCCTGCATAACGGCAGTGAACTTGTTGTGGTACACCGTCATTATAACCAGATCGCTTCTATGATACTAATGCGCAAGCCTGTGATATTTTCAAGTGGAAGAATCCAATCAAAGCCCCATAAAAACATGACAAAGGATCAGTGCCTCGCCAGTTTATTTCCAGTTAATGGACCGACAAATGTATTGAACAAAGGAAGGAAAATCAATGTATGAGCCGCTGGTATCGTATCGTACTATTGAGAACTTCGTGCATTCAACTGCATAATATGTGACGTAGAAGTTTGCCCGTCAACGTACTGCAAGCCACTGATCTATTCATTACGCCCCGTTTGACCTTGGCACGCTTGGCGCGATGTTCGTCGGGTAGTAGTTCTGAGCGATCTTTGTGTACATCCTATGCACATGATAAAGTTAGTCATTGGTTGTACCAGGGAGTTGGGTGTACTGGTTTGCCCTTCTCATCTTACCCGTTCCATGATTTGTTTCCTTTTCAATTCTTCTTCTATTTTCCTCTCCGGCTTGTTTTCCACAGTCTCCATCGTTACCTTTGTTTTCTAAAAATGTTACTAAACCCCTCAAAATAGTTCTGCAACCCAGGTTTGAGGGGTAATATATCGCTTGTCGCGTCGTCATCGTACGTGACTTTGGTATAATAAGAAAGCTTGATTATTCTTCTTTACATTAGTGCGCATTTGCCATTATCATGCAATCGTGGAATGTGCAGTATTCCCGAATAAAATGTCACAGATGAAATGTTGCAAAATGCACTGTTGTAACAATGTTTAACAGCAAAGGCCCCATTTCTTTTGAAATTGCAATGTGTATTGAATGGTGTCAACGTGACAATGAACGTTCACGCATCGCCGCATCAACATTATTCAAACTCATAATTATGTGCGAAACAAACGGGTAACACAGAATTGTGCAAATTTCATTTTTGACCTTGCTGCGTATTCAGAAGATCTGTTCCTTTCATAATTGCGTAGGCATTACAAACGATACATCCTTGTAAAGATAAATAGTCAAGCTGTCTAGTGAGAACATATTGAAGTATGATCATTAAGCAAATCGATATATATGACCCCTCAAAGTGCAAAACTTGTTAGGGGTTTAGAAGGATTGGAGCTAGGGTAACTAATACAATTGGGTGAATACCACGGAAACGAAAAAAAAAAACAAGAACAACGAATGCTGTATCAGAACTAACTGCAAACTGTCTTAACGTGGAATTATGTTGATTGTTTTCAAATTAGTTTTAGACGGGTCGTCGGAAATCTAGCGGATCATGTAGCCCATGGACACTGCAATAGTGCACACCACAGCTTCCTCTATAACCGTGATGCGTCGAGGACACCGATAAACAGACTGGCGCAATACAGTATTTGAATGTAGACTATTGTCGCTACGAAAAGAGGTGTTTTAAGCGGAAACACAAACAGTTTATAACATTTCCTGAAAAGGCTTCAGCCCCTCCCCCCCCCCCTCCCACTCTCTCTCTCTCTTCCTCTCTCCCTCCCCCTCTCTCTCTGTCTCTGTCCCTGTCTGTCTGTCTGTCTGTCTCTCTTCGTCTCTGTCTGTCTGTCTGTCTGTCTGTCTCTCTATCTATCTTTCTCTCGATCTGTATCCCTCCCCTAATTCCCCCCACACTTGCCGTGTTACCACGTCGTTCCCCATCCCCTTCCCCTCTCCTCTCCTTCTCTCATTTGAACCCCCCCCCCCCCCATCACCCTCTCCCTCCAACGTCTCTCTCCTTGCTTCTGTATCATTATTTCTACATTTCTCTCCGGTATGTTCACCCCAGCTCCTGTCGCGGCCTACCTGACCACCAAACACGGAACGCGGCCCGTCATAATGCTGACAGGGGCCTTCGCTGCTTCCGGGGTCTTACTGCTCTCCCAAGCACGCCATATCGGTCTCGTATGCTTCGGGATTGGTGCACTCACGTGTAAGTATCAGCGAAAAAGAGTGTGTTCACATCACAATTTGATGGTCTATCGTCAACATTGTGTTCGTGTTCATGGTATTAGTGAAGGTGTATCGTGTTCGTCTCCGTTTCCGCATGTTTTTTTTAGCTGGCTAGTTTATGAATAAATTCATCAGTCAATCAGTCAGTAATCGGTCGATCAATCACGCAATCACTAAGTCAATCAATCAATTAATCTATCAAACAAACACACAAATGAACAAACAAATAAGTATACTCATTTGACTCAATCAATCAATCAGCAAAATCTTAAAAGTACCCAATTGTTCAAATTAATTTTACGTGTACATTAGATTTCCTAAAAGGCTCTATGTTTCTCTTTAACGTCTCCCACTGAAGCACAACGTAATCCCCTCCCTCCCTTCTGCTTATCCATCTTACCATGCATCCAGGCATTCACTTATATATTACAGTGGAAGAGAGGGATGGAGGAAGGGACTACAGGGGAAAGGGGAGAAGGGGGGTCCGTACTTTTCTCGCTTGTTCCAAACAAATCGACCACAGAGCTACGGAGAGACATCATTATCTATTACTATTCGTTTTCCTTGACCACCCAGCCACGACCCAGGCGACAGTCTACGCGTCTTCCTTATTGCTCATCCGAAGGCACTTTGTCAAGCACTACGCGCTGGCTCAGGGCATCGTGCTGTCGGGCTACAGCTGCGGTCTGTTCGTCTTCCCGGCCGTTCTGGAAGCGCTCAGCACCCTCTACTCCTGGCGAGGCACCTGCCTCATCGCATCCGGGTTCATGCTCAACACGGCGGTGGCTGGGGCGCTCATGAGGGAACGAAGACTACCGCGGCCGGGTCGGCGACAAGGCCGCTATATCGGTGTCGAGTCGGTCGATGTCATGGATGGAGTGGATAATCACGAAGCAGAGAAGTGCCAGTTGCAGAGTTTGGAACCTCTTGATGCACCGAGTGCCGATAGAGGTCATGCAGACGACAGGGATACCTGCAGATCAGACTTGATTGGAAACGATGGGGAGATCGGGAACAATGCCAGGTTTGATGAGACAGCGTGTAAGCCCACAAGTCAATGTCGCCCTACGATTTCACAATGCGATAGGAGTAGCAGTAATGTGAACTCGGAGCTATGTCAGGGACTTCTTCCACAAACCTCAGGTAACCCCGTTTCTGCGAAACATCTTGATAACAGCACCGCATTGGCTCCAGAAGTCAACAACTCTGGAGGACATAAATCAAAGCTCAAGGAGAAGCCGGATCCCGCAACCAGTTCCTATCAAATCCTCCAGCAATCCACCGAGGACTCACCTACACCACTGGAGGGTGGCGCCCTCTACGGCCTAGGAGAAGGAGAACGCCCCGCTGTGTTGGTGGCAGGAGTGGGATGCGGCGCTGGACCTTGTGCGAGGGTCCTCTCGCGGAACTACCACACCTTCATCCTGTACGTAGTCTTCGTCTTCGTGCATACCATAGCGTACATCATCTTCCTGCTGTACCTGACGCCGTCCTTGAAGGAGCTGGGACTAGAGCTGGGCCAGATCGCCACCTGCCTCTCGGTCTTCGCTGCCTTCAACCTGGCCGGAAGGGTGACCAACGGCGTGTTCATCTCCATGGGGGTGATCTCCGCACCGAGCCTCATGATCCTCGCGCAGTTCTTCATGGCTGCATCTGTAACGGGTAAGTCTTTAACTCCTCATGTGCGCAAGTCCATAGATCAGCAGTTTATCTGGCACGCGAAGGGTTGAATGAGGTATAATGCTACTTTCACAAGGAAGCGTTTTGCCGATGCCACTCAACCCCTTTACTTTGTAAACGTTTGTCCGCCACGGCTTCAGCAATCAGTCGCTTTATCAGGGTGGAGAAACCCTCTGATAGGCCCGATAAGATTTACTCGAGTGGTAGCGGCAACCCGATTCCGTGTTTAACGTCACATTTAATGTCACATTTGTAAAAGTCATGAAACTCAGCAGGCATTGACAGTTTACCATAACAATAACGTGTGTGAAATCTCACAGCCAATGGCCTCACAAACCCTTTCAGGAAAAGTAAACAAATAACGATGTTTACGTTTGAAACCTAGCGGCCGTAATCTACATTCACAATCGTATTACATCTGCCAGTGCGCACCGCGTGCATGCTCCCCTAATAACATAAAGATCCATCTATGATGCTCCCATTGAACGCATGTACTGTGGTGCTGACCATAGTGCACAGCGGTCTTTTGTCTCTAGGCTATAGGTTTTAGACGACTTGCCCAAAACCTACTCAAAATTTAGCGATCGCTATTATTTCGCTTGAAGTCAGTCTCCACTTCTATTATTGGGAAGGAAGTTCTAATACAGAATCTTTTTCCACTTCCCGTGGTTTTAACAAAAGGGACACCCTGTCTTTAAGGAATCTATTGGTTCCTGAGGTGGTAAACTATCTCTGATGATTTGGGGGAAAAGAGGATTCTACTCGCAATTCCAGTCTGGATGTGCAGTGTCCACTTCTTGTTAATTCTAATTTTCATAGATTCCTGCTCCGCGGCAATCTTTGAAGCTGTTTAATACTAAAATAATACTGATAAGGTAATAATATAAAGACAAATATAAAGACAAAAAATAAGATCAGATAAAGTGGATACAACACCTTGTAGAAACAGACTCGCTTTTAAGTAAATTGATTAACTCGTGGATTCATACTGTATGTATCACACAATATACTTGATAGTGCACACAAATTCTAAAGGGGTTCAGTTTATTTGACACGTAAGAGGATTAATCGAGTGTCAGTGCCGCATAAGAAGGTATTTGGTTTGCCTATAAGAATTAAATATACAGTGATAGGTACAAGGCAAAGATATTACGAGAATATGACCTTTTTTTTTTATTTATTAGTCAAAATTTCAACCCGAATCAAGGTAACATAATTCTAGCGATGTTCGGTTCACGGGTTTCTTATCGCTGTAGCAAGTTGCAGTTTATGCTCCATGAAAAGCCATCATAAATGAACAATTCTGTAGAGCTGTATAATGAACTGCTTCCCAGAACTTAATGGCGTGATTTATTATGACATGACTTATTGGGTCTTTCCTCTCCTCCGCCCCAACACAATACCCATACTTCACTTTGACCGTAACAAACGATGTGCTATCATAATTATGACCTAGATAAAGGAGCAGGTATTATATGAGACAGGAAAAGAGGATGCGCCAAGCTAATTATGATCCTCATCACACGTAGTTATCATATTTTTATAGCAGAGCCAGCGTTTCCCTTGTAAATGTCACATAAAAAAAAAAAAAAAAGACGCAACGTAGACCTGTTAACCTACAAAATAAAAATGCAAGGTTCCTTCATGCACCCACCTTATTCATGTTATTGGTGTTACTGACCTTTATATGTTATTTGATTGTATTCATGTAAACCATGTTGTGTTACATGTTTAAAGTAGGGCTCCCTGGCAGGACATTGTTCAACAACTGGAAAGACTACCCTGGGTAATTCATCATGCTGATAAATAACTGAAAATTGATCACGCGTAACTTATGTTTCCCATCTATAAATGTCTGTCGATCGATATATATATCCGCCTCATGGACTCTCCCTGGCTACATTTCCCTCCACACTCTCCTACTGTCTATCCCTCCCCCCCTCCTCTCGCCCCCCCTCTCTCTCTCTTTCTCTCTCTCTCTCTCTCTCTCTCTCTCTCTCTCTCTCTCTCTCTCCTCTACACTCCTCTCCCCCTACTCTCTGCCTCTTATCTCTCTCTCTCTCTCTCTCTCTCTCTCTCTCTCTCTCTCTCACTCTCTCTCTCTCCCTCCTTCTCTCTCTCTTTCTCTCTCTCTCTCTCTCTCTCTCTCTCTCTCTCTCTCTCTCTCTTCTGTCTATTATCATCTATCTCTTATATTTGGATGTTGATTTAATTTTGTCTAGTCATTATATATATATATATATATACATTTCCAACCACTTTCCCTGCCCCTCATGCTCACTCTACATGATATATGTGTCCCTTCCCCCTATCTCTCGCTTCCTCTCCTCACTCTTTCTCTCTATCCATTTCTCTCGTACTCTTCTCTTGTATCTCTCCCTCTGTCTTCCTCCCTCACCACTCCATCTCTCTCCGCCTGCACTCCACCTCTCTCCAACTTTCTGACTAAAGAGCAGTAGTCTGTCTGTCACGCAAAAGTATAATCTCCATAATCTTATTTGTCTTTGGTAAGAATTTTGAACAAAGATTTAACGCAAACAGTCTACTATACCTGAACTGACTTTAATATGATTTATTTTGTTTCAACGGAATCGCTGTAGTTTATTGAGTTCGTCCGCATTTAAGTCACAGAGAATAATTATTAAAGTAACCTACTTGCATTCTTTGATAAAATCAATGATTTAGTTTGCTCTCCCTATCACGTTAGTCTAATTTTAGTATACGGTCTAAGTTAAACCGTGGGGTTTTAAGTATATTGATCATCATCATCATCATTATCATCATCAGCATTATCGTCATCAGCATCATCATTGTCGTCGCCATCATCGTCGCCATCATCATCACTGTCATTGTATGCTGTGTTACTACATTGTTCATTTGTCTGTTGTTCTCAGCGGAGTACCTCTGTAATGACTACATCGTCCGAGTGGCGGCCGTGGCCGTGTACGGTGTCGCCACGGGTGTAGCGGGCACGGTGGCTTACGTCATCCACAGACAACTTGTCGACCCGGAAGTGGATGTCAAGACTCTTTCCATCCTGATGTTCTTTGAAGGACTAGCTGCTCCCGCCGGAGGCTCCATCGGCGGTGAGTATGGCTTCCTCTGGGAGTGGCTGGAAACCGATTTACTCTCAAAGGAATGGTTCACTCCGAAATTATTTTGGTTTCAATAGAAAAAAAAAAACACATGGAAGAAGCGTACTAGTGAAGGTTTAACAAAAATCGGTCAAAGGATAAGAAAGTTATGATCTATTCAAGTTTTTATTTTGTGACGTCATGTACGTGGTGCTCTCCCAAAATTCATGTACAAAGTAGTTCCGTAAGTTGCTTTTCTCTGATTTTGACAACTCAATATTTGTTTTCGTGCAGGTATGTGTGTAAAAACGTATTCACAATGATGTATCAAATGCACAGGTAAAAAGATGCATATCCTTTTGAGAAATTGCCCACTTTCGACAAACATTGCAAAAAACATATGGGAGAGCACCTCGCACGTGACATCACAAAATAGAAACTTGAAAATCAAATAACGTTTTTTTCCTTTACGCGATTTTTCGTCAAACTTTCACTAATATGTTTTTTTCACGTGTCTCCTTTTATTGAAACCAATAGTTTCAGGGTAGGCTTTCCCTTCAAGGCCGCCACAGACGGCACGATCCGCGACCGGTTGAATCGTAGTACCCGTTGGTTGGCCTTATGCAATATGTGAAGTCACATCTCCAAATTTAGTCCCTTTCGACTTACGATTTAATCATGGTCAAATCGCGTCGTCTTCCGTGGCTTATAAAGTGGCTAGCCACTTGCTCCTTTCTGAATAAGATAAATCAAAGTACTAGCAAATGTCATCATTGGATTCGGCTACCACCCTTCTCCTCTTCTCATCATGTTGATGTTAACCTAGAAGAGAACCAATGTTGGAGGGAATGATACGGTATTGGCTCATGCTTTCTGTGGTGCGCCGCCCTTTAATTGGAATTAATCAGGTATCGCAAAGCTTAACATTGTTTCTTCATAACACCCAAAGTACGGCGGTTCTATGATTGAATCTGCAGGAAGTAGGCAATGTCTGCCACGTGCCAATGTCGTTTCAGGTTTTCCTTCTTGCATTGGTATGAAAGGGCTAAGAATCCAGTTATGTTGACGATCTCGGATTTCTTTCTCGAAGTCATTTGTTCAATCTTCGTATTTCTCTTACCGCTCTCTCTCTCTCTATATTCATTTGTCAATATCGTTCTCAATATGTTCCGCTCTCTTTCTATCTCCCTATCTATAAATGTATGATTGATTATCAAATGAAATATCTCCGACATTTTAATAGTGTTAAGTGGTTATGTAGTTGTTTTGATACTGCTTTCTTGTTTCTTTCAATAAACCATATCAATCGACATGTCATAATTGCATATATTTATTTTATTCTCATTTCCGCTGTATCGCTAGGTCTTCTTCGTGACCTCACGGGAAGTTATCTAGTGACGTTTATGACCTCCGCTGGTCTCAGTGTTTTCGCTGCTCTGCTGATGGTCATCGTCATCCTACTCGATCGACAACACAAGAGGAGCAGCAAACCCATAGAGCGTGACGTGATATAATCATTACATTGCTCCTGCTTTTAACAAACATGTGAACGTCCCCCACCCGTCTTTCAAGAGCTGGATGCAATGCAATGATCATTAACGATTAATTTCACATTGGCAACTTCGCAGTGGTTCCATCCCTTTAGGGGGCCCTGTCACATTTATTCACATTGTGAATACTAACTTGCATCTCGTGGGATTGGACTGCCCAATTTATTTCTAATTTAGGCTATCATTATTTAGCATCTGATATGACAAAAAGCTAGATTCTCCTAATCATGTTAGTATCTGAGCAAAAATGTGCCTTTCGTCTATTTGAGGTGGTTGCAGTTGTTTGTATATTGAAAGGGACTGCATCTCTCTTACAAAATAATGTAATACCCGAGACAAAAAGTGACGATGTTTTTTTGAATATTGGTCAAATAACACGCATTCATTTTGATAGCGTGCGTTCTCTGCTTTTATCTCGTGTACAACATGATGTGATTGTAAAGTAACCATTTATGTGCCACATAACTTTCTGCCTTATAATGTCATTTGCGTTTTTAGCTCTTGGGAAAAATGGAACAAAGAGGTCATTAATGATTCTAATCATATCAATGCTTATTATTATTCAGTATGATACCAGTCCCTCTGAAATCGTAATAACGTCACCAGATATAGATTCATTGTTGATCTGCCTTTTTTCCCCTTAGAAAAACTGAAACATTCTTAGCCCTGATATGTTGTAGATCCTGACCTATTTTCTTTGTTGAATTCACATGAGCAACAAGAAAATGATGTCTTATTATGTGACCATAGGTGCTTCGATCTGATTGTGACTACACCTCACGTATGTCTTAAATTGAATTGACAGGGGTGATCGAAATCGGGGAGCTAGAAGGAAGCACAGTTTATGTCACCATGGTTACAGGACAGGAATATGCATAGCCCGTGGCATTACTGGATACTTGCACTAAAGTTTTACACATGACAGTATCTTCGCAAAATAACGTCAACCTCTGAAGTCGCTCTGTTGATTTAGTTGCATATGATTACTGCTCGCTGTGTTTTAAATGTTTAGATTAGGGTAAACGCGCTGTTCATAAGGATCGCTATTCATAACGTGTGACGTCATGTCACGTTACGTGTCACGTCATGTCACGTTACGTGTCACGTCATGTCACATGTGAGCATCATGACACGTTAAAGGGATAGTTCACCCTGAAAGTAAGTTGATTTCAAAAGAAGCAGACACATACAAAAACACATTATTGAAGGTTTGATGAAAATCCGTCGAAGGATAAGAAAGTTATGATCTTTTAAAGTTTTGATTTTGTTACGTCATGTGCGAGGTGCTCTCCCATGGTGCTTTCTCATCTTCAGGGTGAACTGTCCCTTTAAGTTTTAGGTTATGCTTATTGGGCCTTATGACCTGCAACCAGGCCCCATGATATTTGCCGCGTGCAATCATAACAATAGGATGACTTGTAACCTAGCGTTGGTCCGTGACATATTGATATTATCGATTATACACGTTATTGTACTGTTCATAAAGCCAGAATGGTCGAAGGCTGAAGCTGAATTCCTACTCCCGGTGTGCTTTTATTGCTTTTATAGTACTACTGTATGGAATTTTCTGCATATTCCTTGTCATATTTTCAGTACCTTTTTTACAATCTTAAGCGGGGATTCTCTTTGCGGTAAACGTTACATTACTGCAGGTATATTTTTTTTTAATAAGAAGGGAATGAAACCCTCACAATGAGTTGAATGAAATTAACAGAAATAATGAGATAAACAGATTTGCAAATGTTAGGCACAAAAACAGACATATGAAATAGAAGGCATTCTAAAAATGTAATCACTTCCGCTTAATCTTGATTTTTTTTTTTTTTAAAAATCAGAGCTGTACAAGGTATTTTCTCGATATGCTTGGTATAATTGTCTTGGTGATGCATGGTACAGGAGACCCGTGCAAATGACGTGCAATACGTGGTGATTTGCCATTTGGTCCAATCCCAGTTGGTCCACTCACCATTTCGTCTACCATCACATGCTGATATGTATGGGTTAGGGTTAGGGTAGGGGGTCTAGATAAAGGTTAACGGTTGAGGTTATGGTGTAGATTAGAGTTGTTGATAATTTTACCCAGTATCTTAATCTAAAACGGTATTTCTTTGTGGACGAAATGTTGAGTGGACCAACTGGGATTGGACCAAATGGCAATAAACCCAATACGTATTGGCGAACCATGACATTTCCTCATTATGTTAATGATAAGAGTTTATTTGCTAGTTTTCATAATTTCATAACCTCCTTATAATGATATGTTTGATATTTTTTATCAAAATTTCCCGAATCCGTTTTTTTTGGTGATCTGTCTGCTTTCATTCAATTCAAATGTTTCCAAGGTCACAAAAATCCGTCGGGCAATTGTGCAGTACGTCAATAATATAGACCCTTTCCCCCCACAAGCATGTGTTCTTTTGGGGAGGTGCTCCGTGCGGATGTGAAGAAAATGAAAAAGAATAAATATAACAATATATTGAAGATGGTATATTAATACATGTATCAAAATAAAAATGGGAATATATATTTTTAGTTTGGTTATATATGTTGGTCTCTGGTCTCTTTTGTGTTCTCTCTCCGTCTGTTCTGCTGAAAGAAGCTGTGGTAGGAAAGTGGAATAGCTCCCTCTCTCATCGCTAGGCAGAGAGCATTGTCGTACATTGAACATGGTGAGGGATTGCTGCTTTACGACTTGAGAATTTTAACTTTAACTTTTTCTTCTCACATTTAACATACTCTTCCTCTTTTCTTCTATGTGTGTATTTATCTCTTTCTTACACTTTCTTATTTTTGCCAAATAAAATTGATGTCATTTTCAGCTTGTTGACATGGTTCTAGTACTTGTAGGCCTATCCTTCTCCATCTCACTCACATACGCGCCGAGCCACCGGGTAACTGTTTCAGGAAAGAGAAACAGCGCCACCTACTGGTAGATATCAGTAGGTCCGGTGAGTGTTGCGTCAAAGAGAGAAAGGAATCGGAAAAAGGGAGGTGTGCTTCCCATGCATGTTAAAAACATAAAACACGCATCACACAACTTCGAGAAAGAAGGTAAATGAAGAAATGATATTGATGGCAATCATAACAGGAATAAATAGCCTTTTTGAATATCACGATAGCAGTTCGAAAAGAAAAGAAAATACTCACCAACTCCGTCAGAAATAGTTTGAGAAACATGAGAAAGAGAATGATGTGATGCATTTGTGGGTGTGTCCATGCACATGTATGTGCGTCTGCGTGTATTCATATGTGTGTGTGTGCATGTGTTTGTGTATATGTGATGTGTGGAAGTTGTGAAAGAGAAAGGGGGCTGCGTTTATTTGAAATCAAACTCAAAATCAAAATTGAAATCGAAATCAAAGAGAGAAAAGGTGTGCCCGGAAGACAGAAAGGGGGGGGGGGGGTGATAGACGTACAGTGAGAAGGAAATAGAGAGTGAGAGAGCGAGAGAAAGAGAGGAAGAGAGTGAGAGAGCAAGAGAAAGAGAGGAAAAGAGTGAGAGAGCGAGAGAAAGAGAGGAAAAGAGTGAGAGAGGGAAAGAAATAAGAGAGAGAGAGAGAGAGAGAGAGAGAGAGAGAGAGAGAAAGAGAGAGAGAGGGGGGGAGAGAGAGAGAGAGAGAGAGAGGAGAGAGAGAGAGAGAGAGAGAGAGAGAGAGAGAGAGAGAGAGAGAGAGAGAGAGAATGGAGCGTATTGAGACATTCATCTTTAATTACACAAGGTTCAATATTACAATGATTTCCTTCTGTGGTTACAAATTCAGGGAAGAAGAAAAACCTAATTGACACTTGTCAAAAACTGATGTGTCAATATTCATACAAAAGCAAAATGAAAGAAACATAAGAAACCTAGCTGCATGTGACTTTGAACAAGATACGCCGCATCCTCAAAAGTGTTTACTTTCAAAGAGCGAATGAAAGAGTTGCCTTTTCCAGTCACTTTGTCAATATGTATTTCCGCTTTTGACAAGTTCAATTATTAACAATCTGAACGAAGAAAAATACAGAAATGAAAAGATGGATGTGGAAAATTTTGTGACAGCTAATGATGTGGACTGCAAGATGTCAAAACTGGACAATAATACTTCCTAGACCAGGTGATGTGAATAACAGAATAAAAGTGAGATATGGAAAAAAATAGATCGAGAAAACGCGTATGGACATGAAACAATTTATTATAGAAGCAGTTATTTGAGCTAAATGAAATAGTTGATAGTTTGAGAATAATCATCGTTAAGATCTATAATTAAGAATGAAAATCATAAAACACCGCCTCATGACGTTGGGATAGTATTACGAAAATATTCATGACAGACAAGTTACGAAATCGAAATTTGTCATCAACAAATATAACACAAAGAAATCTATCAGGCTTTCAGTAACAGCATACTAGAAACATGTCTCTGAAAAAAGGCCATTGATGAAAAATATTCAAGAGGGAAAAACAAAAAGATAATTGATGAGGAAATGTATAAACCTTTTGTGTACAAGGCAGACTGTTGCTTTACTGATTTTGTGAGCATTTCTTGTGTATAAACGCCTAAACGGCTCATAAGGAGTTAGACCCTCCTTTTGACACAAATTAATGAAGATTACCTTTTTTTATCACTTATGCCATTCAATTTTTGGTTTGAGAACTTCAACTTCACGAATGGCCGATCACTCACATGAAAAGCAGTGTTACCCGTTAGGTCGAGATTGTCTGAATCGAACTTCAACAAACAATTAGACAATGGAAGGGTTACTACCAACAAGAGGTTTGGTCGAGCTGAATTCATCCACATTGTCACGAGTCTACGTCACCGAACATGGAACGGACAAGTTGACACAACAAAGTTTGGTTTCTTTTCAAAAGCTGGTTGACCGCTAGGTAAACGGATTATAGTTTGTGAAAGGCGACAGAACTGGAATGACGGTCAGAGAAGAAAGGGAACTTGACAAACATGATGTTCTTGTGACCGCACTTCAATCAGAGCTTCTTGTCATTCTCTCTCTCTCTCTCTCTTTCTCTCTCTCTTTCTCCCCCCCCCCCTCTCTCTCATCATATCAACCTAATTCTAACTAACTTTGATTGTTGTATTGGAGGTCATTGGCATTAAGCGCATTCTTCCTCCGTTCAATCATAATAATTGTCAATTTATCAAGTCTTGTGCATTGACGACTCCCTATCATCAATTAGTTTCTCTCTCTACCTGCCCCTCCATCTCTCTCTATCGTTCTCTCTCTCTCTCTCTCTCTCTCTCTCTCTCTCTCTCTCTCCCCCTCTCTCTGTTTCTGTCTCTCTGTCTCTCTGTCTCTCCTTATCTTATTATACACGAAAAGTGTCAGTCACAATGGGGGGATAGAGTACGACTGTGCGAAACGAACATTTAAGGTGACAGGTGCCCTATTACCATGCGGAAACGACAACGGGTATATAATCAAGCATAGGATTCTTACTTAGTACCTGTACCCCAACAAACTATATATTTTTGGAAAGCTTATGAGCTGATCTACACAAACATTTGCACTGTGGCATATTAGCTCTAGGCGTAAGGAAAATATGGTCATTCAAAATCATGATTTTTCTCTATATGAACTTTCTATGGTTATAACTTCACAACATAGAGTGTAATTTAAGTTTTGATGGATTAATTTAATTCTCTAACTTCTTTGTGATGAATTTATGATGGCTTTAAGAAATATTCAGAGTAGAATTGTAAAACCTATGGATTAAACAAGCAGTCAGATAATGGGAAATTCAGAAAGGACTTTTATACACAACTCCACCTGTGGGGGTACCATGCACAAAAACTATCATTATATTGTTGTACTCTTCAAGATATACAATTCTACAAACTTTCATGCAAATCCAATGATTAGAACTCAAGTTATTACATTTTTCATTAAAAAAACTCAATTTTGTATAATATCACGACAAAGAAAGCGCTATAATACTAATAATAACGGACATTTGTAATGTCTGTCACATAGTGACACTCCTAGCGTATACAGCTATGAATCCGTTGATGGTAAGACATAATATAAGAGTATTGGTACATGGACTTCCAAATAAACCTGTTCATAAACCATTGCTAAAAGAAATTCATACATTAAGCTTGTTGCTTGTCCAATGTTTTGGATAATATTCTCAGTCATTGAATTCTTTAGCACCATAGATTTTTCTGCTACTGCTCGGTGAGAATTTTGAGAATTTTATGAAAATATGTTTTAACCCCCCTCTTATTAAAAAAAGAGGTAGAATATTGAAAAAAAAAGTTGCATGATGAAGTACACACATGAAACTAGCAAAGGAGACAAAAAAATAAAATCATTAAAACAATTTTTTTAGGGCACCTGTCACCTAAACGGTTCGACGCCCTCTCTTGTTGGAATGATTTAGTGATTTTCCTCTGCTCAAAAATTATTATTAGAAGCATAAAATTGCACCAACGCCTCATTGAACGTGCCGAGCCTACGACCATTAAAGTATTGAGAGTGGTCCGAGTAGATTACCATCGTATGAATCAACTACGACTTCCTTGCGATGTAATCGTTGATTCATTTATTCTTACAATTTCGTCACTCAATGTTGCCAACAGTGTTTGGGAGAAAAAAAGGACAAACAAAACAGGATTGATTTTCCAAGAAATCACCACCTTAATTTATGATTAAACTGTTCTTATTGCAATACATGGAATTAGGTTAAGGTTTATGGTGTCACAAGTGGCTCATACACGAGCAATACCATGTTGAGAGCTGCAGGAATTTGTCGTGGTCCTGTTACACGGCCGCGCCTCGTGTGATGTTAGACCTACCGCCAAAGTCCCTCCACCCCGCCAAAGTCCCTCCGCACCCCACAAGTTTGATACTCAACGATTAGCTCTATTTGAGCGGCGGTTTGTGGGCAAAGTCCCCTTTCACCAGAACCCCCTCCTCTGTTCTTGACACACACACAAAGGTCGGTTGGGGAGAGAGGGGGAGAAGGAGAGAGAGAGAGAGAGAGAGAGAGAGAGAGAGAGAGAGAGAGGAGGAGGAGGTTAAGGGAGAAGGGGGAAGAAGAGTCAATGTTGACAATTGGTATCGCAATCTTGTTAGAGGCGCTCGGCCCTTGATTCATTAGCCATGTTAGAGAGCTCCTCTCTCCTTTTTAACTGAGGTTTACTCGCGAAACCGTCGCTGCCCTTTGTGGATTAAAGCGGGCACAATAGAACACCCCTGAAGGATTTAAATCTTTAGGACTTAGAGAGAATGGCCGTGGTCAGATCCAGGGTCCAATGGCAGTACTCATTAGCGGGATCTTACTATCACCACCAGTGAGACGTCATGTGGGTAAAAGGTTAAACAACGACGCGAGTACATAAGGAAGCCATACAAGTGTATTCTTGTCTTATTACAGACGGTAGCAGTTTGACCGAGTGGCCCGAAGAGTTTGGCTTACTTCTTCATTAAGTCAATTGTAGGGATTATGTATAGATGACCGAGGGGAGGTGTGCTCTATCAGAAATCCCCCCCCACCATGCCTCTACGATTATTCATTCCTGAGTAACTTTGCTTCATCCTCCATCCGTTTTATCATGTTTATTGTCATCCTTATCATCATCCTCATCCTCATCGCAATTTGTTCGTTCTGACATGTCCTTCTTCCATCTTTCCCGGTCACTCCTTCTTTCTCATTTTTTCTTCTTCTACTTAATCTGTTTTTATCCTCCTCCTCCTCCTCATCATCATCATCCTCATTATTAGTGTCATCATCATCATCATCATCATCATCATCGTCATCATCAACATCATCATCATCATCATCATCATCATCATCACCATCATCATTATCATTATCATCATCATCATCATCATCATCATCATCACCTCCTTCATCATTGTCATCATCATCGTCAATATCTCTTTCCCTTGCTACCCTCTTCCTTATGAAACAAACATAAATCTTAACACAAAACGAAACAACATGAGTTTTTAGTTCTGAACATCATGGTGACATTAACGCTGTCTTGAATCATTTTTACTGTTCGTCTTTTCTTCATTTCTCCTTCTTCTTCTTCTTCGTCTTCTTCTCCTTCTTCTTCTTCTTCTTCTTCTTCTTCTTCTTCTTCTTCTTCTTCTTCTTCTTCTTCTTCTTCTTCTTCTTCTTTTTCCTCTTCTTCTTCTTCCTCTTCTTCCTTTTTTTCTCATTCTTTATCATTATATGTCACATCTATTTTGTATTTGTCTTCCATCGTCAATTGCTCAATCCCTCCGTCATTTGACATTCAAACATTTTAACAGTTTCATTCTGGGCCACGGAATGGCCGACTGTTAAACAAAAATCTTGAAAGAAGACAACCCGCGCCTGCCTCAAAAATTATCATTGCCAGGACAACTGAAGTGTAAGGTCGCAATAAAGAATGAATACAAGATCAACCAAATTGACTTAGCAAAGTAACCTAATATAGCATTCTCCATACCCCACACGGGTAGAAAGCGGCTGGTGCTTGCAGAACATACCATGTGTTTGCAGATAATTTATCGGCCCATTCGATACGTCAGACTGTGTTTCATTTGATTAAATACCGATTGTCAACTACGCAGAAGAAAACCACGAAAATTCACAAATTGACAGAGCGGAAAGTGCTGTAAAAAGGTGCATAAATGATCGGTAAATTCCAAGGTCACAGGGGTCCAAGGTAGGCCAATATATGTCCCTATTTAGGGTGTGTGTCGACGATTTTGTTTCCGCAGAACGTGTCGGGTCGGTGATTGAGTGAAAGGCCCAGTGCTGATGAGGATGATTGGGGACCGTTTTGCGCAGGGCATACAAAAGAATATGAAATACCGTTACAGCATTGTGGCGAACAGAAGTGACGGAGGATACGTGGTAAAGAGGGAGCAGAGAGAGAGAGAGAGAGAGGGAGAGAACAAAAACAAGAGAGAAAAGGAGAAAGATAAAAAGATGAAGAGAGAGAGAGAGAGAGAGAAAAGGAGAGGGCGAGAAGGAGAGAGAGCGAGAAAGAGAGAGAGAGAGAGAGAGAGAGAGAGAGAGAGAGAGAGAGCGAAAGAGAGAGGGAGTAAGAAGTAAAAAAAGAAAAAAAGGTGGAGAATAAACAGCTTAGGACTGTAAATACACCTGCCTTGGTACACAGGGGAGCTGCGGAACATGACTTCGCACAAAGCCGACAAGCTCGGCGGGCTCGCGGCTGCCTGTTCGCTGCTGCGGCTCCGTGTTTGCTAGGTGAGGGCCAATATTTCACCC